>NW_011627746.1:70547-96494 GCF_000204515.1 Acromyrmex echinatior | reverse complement strand
ACGACAATGCCAAGAAAGGAAAGGAGATAGAGCGAGAGGAAACGAGGAAAAGGAGACGACGTGAAGAGGGTGATGTTGGTGGAAAGGTGCGAAGGCGAGGGAGGACAGAATGAACTGAGAATAGAAGAGAAAAGTGGGGAATATATAAAGAGAGAGACATAGAAAGAGAGGTAGAGGAAAAAGAAAGGATAGAGAATGAACTAGAGTGCAAACGAGCAATTGAGACGGTGAGAGAGAAAGAGATAGAGAGGCAAAGACGCTCACTCGAGTTGTCGAGGCGATTGTGCCAATGTGCGTGGCAAAGTTTTGTGTCGGGCTCTCCCTGACCTAACCACTCCGCCTCTCCCGTCTCGAGTCGACTTGGTCGTGGCGCGGTCTGACTAGTCGACTATTTCCTAAGGACTGTCTCGTACAATGGCATAATATTTGCATCGTAAATCATGGATGTCGTCGTGGACGGAGGTGCAAAGATTCTGGTCGAGTTCTTGGGCGAAAAGGACGATTTGGACGAGGCTCGACCAGGAGTGTCATATTGTATCTCTTAAAGGCTTTCATATTGACCCTCATAAAATCTGTTTATTTTGCATACGCGCGTATTATAGATACGTACTTGATCGTTCATAATCTTCGAATGAAGGCGTCGCAATGGTGGTATACATCGAGGTGGTACACTCGACGACAGTTGCGTGTTTACGTATCGCATGGCTCGCATTACCGGCGACGCGCCTTCTCATTGCTTTACTCCGCTTCATTCCCGTCTCGGTTGAAACTCCCGCGAGAGCTCGCAGCCGCTGTCAGCGCGACGCAATGCACAGCCTCTAGGTCGGCCGTTCAACCCTGTCCCGAGACGATCTCGTGTTCGCGAATGCTCAATCTTGATCGCAAATTTTATTTGCTCATAACAAACGCGATTTAATATTTTTTGTTACTGCTAGCTATATCAATTCGTTAAATTTCAAGTAAAACCAGAACAAATTGTAAATAATAGGCAAAATATGAAAGAAGAAAAAATTATTAAAAAATATCCTTCGGTATTGTATAAATAATACCAAAGGCGATATTAATACTTTTTTCTTCTTTCGTTTATCTATTATTAAAAATTTATTTTAGTTATAAAATATATAATCATGTTTTTATAAAAGATAACGATGGTATGTGTATATGTATTTGTATATGTATATGTATATGTATATGTATGTGCATGCATAGCGCGTGTGTGTTGATAAAACTTTGCAGCTATAATCGGGACTACTTGCAATAAGTGTAAATATAGCCGGTAGATACCGTAAATTTATGATAGTTTTTAAATATGTTCAAGAATAAAATGTTAATATGATGAATGCCACATACATTTCATTTACCAAACAAAACTTCAAATCTTTCATAACAGTTATTAAGTGATAATGGATTTATTGTTTTATAGTACACTCTTAATTCATACTCATCCTCAGCGTCTTCTATATTAGTAGTCTCTAGTTGCATAATCGTTGAGAGTAGGACGTAGAGAGTGGAGCGTAGACCAAATTACAAAAGTCTTTATCAATTAAAAAGGAACGACGGCTGATCTATTTGGATTGATCGATAATAATGAATTCTTTTATCTCAGAGATAAAAAAAAAGCCGCTTGTATGATAGACCTCCTGTCTATCCACTTGAGACCCCGCTTCCCTTTCTCCGTTCTGCCTCTACCGCTTTCTTGCAAATCGCGATTCCAGCTGGATCACTGACCCGACAGTGCCCCACACTGCTCTTCCAATACGGGCGTACGAATTATCGCAGGACCGTGTAGTCCAGGGGGGCCTTACCGTCATGGGTGGCACGCGAGGTGTCTTACCTGGCCCAAAACGAACGGCATCTATCCAGCAACGTATATATAGAGGCGATCCACCAATTCGAAGTGCTATCTAAGCACCTTGAGCGATGGTGAATAAGTAGGTAGATGGGTAGGTAGGTAGGCAGAATAGATAGGTTGGTCGACTGCTTGCTCGTTAGGTTAGGTGCGTTGACCCTCTCGGCGTGTCCAACGTTCAACGAGAGATAGAAGAGAAATAGAAGTGTAGAAAGAAAGAGAGAGATAAAAAGCGGAAAAGAGATGTAGAGGGAAAAAGGGATGCAGAGAACGAGAGAAGGAATGATGCTTAAGACAGAGAGGAAAAAAGATCGCCGATGGGCTGTAGAGTTCGCGATCCTTCCGTCAATTCTTAAATTACTTGGCTAGATACAGCCGAAAATTAACAGATCATTAAACTCGGTCTTTGAATGGATTTAGATTTATTGTAAGATTAGCACGTTCAAATTCATTGACGGAACATTGAGTTGAAATCAATTTTTTTTAGTATATATTCGTAAAATATTTAAGTTAGATATTTTATAAATATATACTTGAAAAAAATCCTTTAAAAACCTCATAAATGTCATCTAAGTTAATAAGAAATAAATTTTTACTTTTGTTGCAAGAATAATTTACGTTGTTGAGAAAATTAAAATACTCTGGTGAAAATTTTGATGCTTTTGTAGAACGAATCATTACGTTTTTCCTTCGAGATATGATTAAGAACACAATTATTCATAGATTCTGTATCATCGTACATGAAACTTCTTCGAAAGTAATCGATCACTAAAAGAAAATAATTCAATCGATTAGTCATAAATATAAATTTCACGAGAGAAATCATACTTTCTAAGAATTTCTTGTTTCTAACTATAAATTGTTGTACAATATCAGTTATTTAGTCTTAATAACATTAATTACAAAATTATTTCCTATATATTATTTACACATGATAATACCTAATATTATTAAAAGATATAAATAGTCATATCATTAATTATTATAATAATATCGATTTCTCGAAAAATTATAAAACTTTTATTCAAGTATATCTATTAAAAAAAAAAATAACATACAATTTTACATAATTCTATACTTAAAAACTATGTGTGCTCTTGTTATTGTTGAAATTACTTTCTCTTTTAAGTTTTCCAAAAAGTTACAAAAAAGACCAAACTTTGCGCAAATGGCTAATGCATTTTCAAAGGAAGGCTCAATAATATTCGCAAAGGAGAAATTTGCGTTATCGTACGTCATGATAAAAGAAACTTGGTACATATCCGGAGCTCGGATCATTTTTAACAGCTTTAGTGCACTCTCACGGTTCTCTCTTACTTTCCCTGTAGAAAAAAAGAAATAGAGGGAGAACTACCTTTCTCGTCGGGGAAAGTGAAATCAGTCACCTGCACGTCTGCACGCGTGCTCATCTTGTTCGCTACTCTTACTTGTCGCGTAAATCAGAGGGACGATCATCCAATGCCACCATTAATAATGCAACGCGCTAATTTAGCTACGTATATATAATAGAAAAATAAAAGAGATAAAGGAAGCACATCGCGTGTATAAAATCGAGTAATCATGTATTCATTTTGGGATCTTCTCTTCTTAACTTTTTGATAGAAAAAATGTTGATATTAATTATTCTCTCGTATACATTCATTTTAAACAATCAATATGTAGAATGTTAAATATGTAGGGGGCACATGAAATGTCATACATTTAATTATGTACAATTTGCAGACTTTGAAATATTTTAAAATTTTAGATGGCTCACAACTCTTCTTCTTTTAAGAAAAATTCGCAAATATTATATGCATTTACATTTAACAAATAGAGTAAGTCGAACATGCTTTCACTGTTACCTTTAGTCGCGTGGATCGCTTTCACGTTGCATGTATCAGTGCACGTACGTATCATTCTAACGCGTGATCGATACGCGACTCGAATCTCGATCAAGAAATACGCGTGCGATGTAGGGTATGTAAGCGTGTATAGCATCGACAAAAGGGGATCGCAATTCGCAATAAAGATACTGATTATGCGAGAGTGAAAGAAACGAAAGTCTATGACTATGCGACCTAGGTTAACCAAAACAGAAACGATTAGGCTTAGGTGAAAAGTAGGTGCAATGATTGACGTGCAAAAGGTTTTGGATTATCTTTTCAAATCTGCTTTGAGGACAAAGAATTAAAACGAATTTTGAATGACAGTATGACAGAAAGATATGAAGAAAAAAAGCAGTTTATCATTAAAGCACAATACTTTCCAGACGAGAATACAATAAGTGAGTTAAAAGGTCTTATCTTATATTCAGGAATTTGTTCTTTATTGCCCTCATTCGCGTACATTGATTTTTATAATTTTATGATTAAACATATGTTACTTCAAAAAGAAATAAACGGAGATGTAGTAGCAGTCATCGGTTTTACGAAATTGGCACAGTGTCAAGCAAGTAGGGCATTAGTAGACATAAAAATTGGGCATTACTTGGGCAATAGTAGGCATTGGTGTCACAATTTTGGTCAGTGTCAAAGTATAGTTTAGTCAGTGTCAAAGTATCAGTCGTGGACTGATTTATGCCAATATCAACATCGACAAGCTACGAGTGAAGGATTCGCTCTCTCCCTCTCTCTCCCTCTCTCTCCCCCTCCCTGCCTCCTCTCTTTCTCTCTCTTTTTTTTCTCTTTCTACTTTTCCTCATTTCTCCTTTTACCTTCACAAACGATAAGCTGAGCAATTATTTCACACGATATACACTACCGGTTGACTTTCACAAGGCTTTCTTTTTTAGCGATCAACTTGCAATGCAATTCTACAGATAACGTGCACGAATATGTGGCCATGCACACATTGACTATCAGAAGAGAAACGCAACATGATTATCGCGACATTTGCAATTTCCTGTGGACAAATGAAAGTTGCACGCTATTTCTTTGTATTCTATATTCACGATCTCACGATAAGTCATATTGGCCAATTGATTATATACATATATTTCTTTATAGATTAAAACTATGATATGTATTCAACTTTAAACATCTTTATAACAAGAGATAATCTAGAGATTTTGTTAAATTAAAATCTACTTAAAGTTAAACAAATAATAAATCTTTCCGATTCAAAATTATATCAGCGCCTTAACACTTTAATTGAAGATAAATCATATAATGCGTGTTATTATCCGTACAATATCTCGAATATCACTCGACGGTCAGTCGATATTAAAGTGGCTGGTTCTACACGTTTACTTCCTGTTTCTTCTCTTGTCGCGAAGGACTGTTTGAATTCAGTGACAAGTTCATACCTCAATCGCGAAAAGAATTGTACCGGCCGGTTACACAACATCTGCACGTTGCACAAGCGTGCGTGGGTGGTAGTAGTATTTGTGAAATACTTCCTCATTCTTAAAACCAGCCGGCTTCCATTTTACGAACAATGCGACGATCAGCGATGTCATTGCTGCGAGAACAACGAATTCGATGCATACAGGTGCACATCGGGCACCGATTCTCCGATTCTCCGATTCGCTGTGAAAATTCGCGAGAAAGAAAAGGCGGGTGGAGAGAAGGTCAATTGTTTCGTTACGGTCAAAAGACAAGCTGGACAGGGAGCATCACCTCAAGAAGGAAGAGAATGGTACTCTCGGTAAGTAACTCTCGAATCCGCGGAGTCACGAAATGATATTCAGCTGTACGTTTCGACAGACGCAAGACGGTAAGTGTCGTTAACCTCCCGCGCAGTTCAGTCGGAAGCGGCGAAACAATTGCCCGGTCTAGAAATAGCGAACGATGTCTCAGACGCCTACTCCCTAGAGACTATATCAACGCGTTCCGTAGGTTGCGAATTGGGCGTTGCCCTCCGCCTTTCCTTACTCATCGTCAGATGGACGTGTGGAATGTCACGTGGGGGCCCTTGCGTGTTAACGCAGCTTACGGTTACCGAAAGCATCCTTCCTTCTACTTTGGTAAGCGGATTTTTCGTCGATTGCTCGCTGCGCGAGCAGGAAAACAGAGAAGAGAAGGGTATTTCGGTGCAGGGCGTGATAACAACGGCGAAGTAAGGGACGAGAACGAATGGGAGGGACAACCGCGTGCCTGTACTCTCAAACTTTGAAGATCCACGTGGATGGCCCGTTTTGTCAGGTAGTGTTGCAATCTTGCAGTCAGACTTCTTTCTGCCTTTTCCGTTCTTGCCCTTTCTTCTTCTTCTCGGATCACGCGCCGTTCTTTGTGGTATCGAAGACGCTTTTGTGTATTTCCCACGGAAGAAACGACATGGCCGTAAGTAAAGAATGCTCGCACTTTGATGTTTCTCAATTTCAAGTACTGATTGTGACATGAATGTTAAAATGCCAGAATGTCAGAATCAAAATTATTAGGTTATACATGGTGCAGACTTTCAATATACTTTAATTATCAATTTAATTTTGAAAATAAAATGTTTCAAATATGCCAAGTATTCGGTAATGTTATAGATTTAGCATTTGAAAAAAATTCGTTTTTATTATACTAGATGATTTTTGAATATTTATCGTAAATCTATTCTAGATTCGAAAAATAAATATTTGACAGAGTAACAGAGTTTACCAACGTTTAGTATAAAGTCGTTGTGTCGAATTATTATGCTACAGCACTATAATGAACACATTATCCGATTGATTGGGAGAATAGAGAAATAGCAATAAATATGAAAATTACTGTTAAATCGCGCCATTTGTTCGTACATTTAATACGTAGAATGCGAACATACAAGCTACTTCGAACGCACTCATGCGCATGTAACACCGGCACTGTATAGTAGAAACATCACGCGAAACGAGCTCGGCTGTCCGCGGTAACGTGCACTAACTCACGGTACTGATCTATGGTGTCAGGGTCCGCGGCTATGTGCCGAGACTGATAACTCTATTAAAACTCACAACATTGAACTTTGTGCCCTAATTTCGTAGATACTAATCCGAGGAATGGCAAAAAAAGAAGGGGGAGAGCTTACCAAAGTAGAAGGAAGGATGCTTATATCAAAATCATATAACATTAATTCGTAATTTGAATATCCTAACGAGATTGTAATAATAACATTAACATACGCTATTACACTTTGATGAAAAATACATACATATATGATTGAACAGTAATTATGAGCGCAATTATGTTTGAACGCTGAATACAACTGGCAGAGCTGTTGAACATCTATTGTACATTTTTCTGTAGATAAACAATATTTTATATATAATTATATTAGATTGGGATATAAAAAAATACTTAGTAATTTAAATGCTTCAGAGAAAAAAATATTGTACACAAGTATTAAATAGAATAAGAAATAAGACACGGTTATACGAATGTACAGTATATGTGTTACGTGTGTGCGTCTGTATTCAACTGATCGAATAATGAGTGTTCTCTTTCATTTTTCAAATGTATATATTCCGTTGCCCCGTTAGGTTGATGTAACGGATAAATTCGGATGCTTAAAAGAACGTTCTCCTCGACCCAAGAATCACGTCCTAGAAAGAAAGTAGCTTGAAAGGCATGTTAGAAAGCCTCCGGGCGAGACCTAGATTTTTTTCATGAGTAATATCGAAGAAACGGTATATTGGCAGAAATACCGTACACTTGATTACCCACTCATTTCTCACTTGATCAATCAGTGATGTGAGTAATCCGATACAGACTCCGGTCAGTTTTGGCGAGCCATCTTCGAGTCATGCTGCAGGATGTATCCTTACGTGCAAGTAGGTTTGCCGGATGCCCATGCACGACACGAGGAGAAGGTCTGATAACGACAACGAAGACGAGTAGCCGGATTTCTTTTTTCGCGCAGCCACACGGTTCTCGCACGCAGCTACGGCTAACTGTATTTTGACTTTGTGGCCTGAATTGCGGTAACACGGTAACTGGCTCCAGTGTGCGACACCCCAGAGTAACGGGCCATATCTCGAAGGCACGGTTCAGGCCTTTACGCATGTACCTACATAAAAGGCACTCTCACGTATATATACGTCACGCGGCACACGGCTTACATGGTTGCATGATTGTGGGTAGTGGGCGTATGTGTGTGTGTGTGTGTATGCATCGCCAAACAAACACGGTATAGGTAACGTACGTGTGCAGATGCGCAATGCGAGGAGAAAGAAAGAGGAGGAAAAAGAGAAATGGGAGAAAAGAGAGAAAGGTTGAGAGAGAGAGAGAGAGAGAGAGAGAGAGAGAGAGAGAGAGATCGAGTCGATGGTGGCGGTTTATCGTATGCGTCCGGTGTACGTCCGCTCGTTCGCGTTGCAACCGTGAATGTACATAGGTACAGTTAGGTATAAAGTGCCCACTGACTCGAGTCTGTACTCTGTAGGTCGGAGGTACGGGACGCGCAGCTCGAGCGTGTATATCCTTCGCATCCGGGGGATCGCCTTCGAGACGACAGCAGGACCTTGGGCCTTAACCCACTCTTACTTGGAAAGGGACTAGCGACGGCATCGCGGCAGCTCTTCTCTTCCGCGTTTGCCGCGCATACAGAGGAGACGACAAGCCTTCCACAACAGCTCACGGGCATGCCAATGTTTTCACCCAACGTTGACGTTCTAATACAAATAAATGTAAACCAAGTTTCGCTTAAATCGTATCGTGAATATATGTAGGTATATTACATACCTATATTACATATATAATACATATATTAATCACATATGTATTTAGAGCAGGTACATGTTTAAAGCAATCACAATAATTCATTCATATTTCAAGTTTTTGCATAAAGGTCTCACTGTGTGCTATCATATCTGTAACGTGAATGTTCAATTAGCTATGTTGAAAGAGCAAAACAAATTTCTATACATTCGAGATCTATCTTTCCTCTAACATATATCCTTTCTTTTAGAATTTAGTTGTTTATTAAAAAATGTTATCATGAAATTTTGTCTTTATGATGTCTTATGATTATATAATATATAATAATATATATGATCGTTGCATCAATTCAATTGTATCTCAATTGTACCAACAAGAGATTGGCATACATACGTTCATATGCAACGTGCACGACTTTCAAACTCGTACGAAATTTGCTAAAATATCTAAAAATTTAGTTGGATATACACAGATCTGAAAATATAATTTTGTTAAACCATTATAATTACCACTATAATTATAAACCAAAATAATTACATAGGAATCTCAAGCATGATGAGTAATGCTGCAAAAAATTTAGCATTCAAGTAACTAAGTAATTTGAGTATCGTATTTAATTTGATGGTCCAACTGCAAAATTCTATCTTCAGATGTGTATTTAGTTAAATTTTTAATTACTTCAGTAAAACCGTTCTTTCCGTGCGTAAACAACAATTATAAACGCGTATTCTATCCTCGTGCGTGCTCATTCTGCGTGCACTCAAAGCATTTTGCGATCTAGACACAGATGGAAACAAAACGTAAGCTATCTCGATGAAGTCTAATAGATGAATTGTATCGTGCACGTAATAATTCAACGGAAATCTTACAGTCGTATGCTAGAAAATTATCGATTAAGAATTTCGCACTTCAGCTGATTCGAAAATGTCGACAGATGAGGAAATGAATTTGTATCAACGGATTCGCGTCAGGAAGATTTACGATTTACACAGAGGAATGTTGACCATTTCGTAATATATACGTGAAAGGGATGATTTGTGATCGCTACGCGAAAAGTGTGATAAATGGTGAATTACGCGTAAGCTTGAAAATATGAAAAAAAAATTGTAAAATCTTAGATTTGATAAATCAAGATTCACAGTATACAAGCGATGCGTTAAATTGCGAATTGGAGTCAACTCTTTTAAAAATCCTTTTCTAAAGTATCATTCCTGCGTCGATCGATACGCAACGATGGCCGTCGCAACGTATGTATGCATATAAACCTACGGAAGCGTGCCGCGGATCCAGCCGTTCGCGTGCCATGGCACGCGACACGTGACTCCGAATCCTCTACGATTCTCCTGACACAAACAGGAGAGAATCAGGAAGTGTACACTAAGGAATGGTATCCCTTATACTGCCGAAGTGAAAGGTATCCCCTTTCGCCAGTCCGCCATTCACCCCTTTCTTTCTCAGGTCCGTCTTCTTTCTGGCGCGGAAAGAGAGTGCAGCTGGTCCCGCCAGTTTTGTTATTTCCCGAACCCTTTTTACGAAATTTCGGGCTTCTTGGCCGCAGCTTGTACGAGATCTCCTTCCGGGTGTTCGTATCTCGCATTGCATCTAGCCTCGAACTGGTTTTCCGGTAAAAAAAAAAATGAGAGTAGGAGGAGACGGGTAAAAGTGATGAGAAAAAAAGATGCGAACAGAAGGACGACGATCTCGACAGGGGAGAGAAATTTTTCTCGGGCAGTTCGTTCCTTGGTTTCTTTTGTGCCCATATGTTGCGCCATCCACGCCTATCTGACCCGCCAATGACGATCGGATGGACTCGACAAGGACGACTACTGCACGCACTTCCACCAGAGCGAATTGATCGCTTCCTGGTAACCATCGAATTTCATCCACGAGATCGACGACTGAAATCGACCCGAAGTTACCGCGTAACTTATGGTCCACGCGATATAATAACGCGTGGATTGCAATCGATTATTCTATCGAGAAGTGAAGACTCGCGTTGCGTGTTGCATCTCAAGATAACGGAATAAATATAAATGATTCCATTGAGAAAGACATTGAAGTTTACATGGCGACAATATACACTTCACTACTTTATCAATTACATATAAACAAAGATTAAAGAAAAACGAGAATCGAATAAAAATTGAACAATTAGATATAGATTTGTCAAAAATGTTTTGAAATGTATCGTATTTCATATAAAATAGAAAAAATATAATAGAATGTAAGGTCATTATCGGTTGTATATGTTCTTAAAAAAAATATATATATATATATTAAATTGTAAATTTTATTCTATTATATGAATGGATATTCAAAGTTATGTTATGTACACTGATTTTGAGAAAAAAATTACTAAATCTTAATCATCTTAATTATCATTTTCAATAATATTAACGAAACATTTACTTATAATAAATAAATATTTACGCAATAAAAAAAATGATAGTTAAATCAAACTAACGGTTGTTGTACTAAATGTATAAATATATGTTTACATTTAGTAAATATTTAGTTAGTACTACGTATTCAAACAAATATTTATTAAAACTTAATACATTTTTTTTTTACATAAATGGATCATATCAATGGATAACTTTGTTATGTGTTAAAGAAGCATTGATAAAAATAACAATTTGTGAAAATTTTGTTTCTTTAATCCAATATAACATCGACAACAAGATCATTCGATTTGTTTTGTAACTTACGACCAATAATGAATCTTGTGTGTTTTTCGATTTTCCATCACAACCCAGTGAACAAGGTCTACAACCACCGAGAGCGATGAATAAGAAACGTTTAGCTCCACGAATAGCAGTTTTATACTGACCAAAATGCAGATGTCCGAGTGTTGGTGGTGGTCAGATATACTCGTATACTCGTATACAGTACCGGCCATTCAAGCGGTCAGCTTGCCTGCAGCGAAAAATGTCTTTTTAATTGGCAATTAGACGCGTCGTATGTCCTTTCCCAGCTGTCATGTAACCACGGATGAATCGCGCGAATCGTAGGCTGTGGTGGGCACGCTCGAGTGCCTACGTGAATGGGTTGAAAAGACGGCAAACTAAAAAGGGCCTAAAAGTTCTACCAATGTCCGAGCATTCTTTTATAATCCTCTGGACACGCGTTTTGCAGGGCTGAGTGACCGGCATACACTCTCCATTGAGTAGCTATGCGCAGTAGTGACCCGTGGCGGCGCGAAGCCAAGAGCGACAAAAAGGATAAAGGGACAGGCGTGTAGGTGACAGAAAAATAGAACGTTGAAAGATGAAACATCCAGGTTTTATACATTTTTCATCTCTTAATTTGACGGATGGCCGTGCGCGCGCCAAGAGCACTTCTCGTTTGTCTGCAACACTTTCGAGGCATGCACGTGCCTTTCGTCGCCAGTAGGATAAACTCTTGATTGTATATTCATGAAATTCTATATTCGTAAAATGTCATTCGTAAAAAATAAACAATGTATTTGTGCGTAACTAATACAATATTCAAAATAATTATTAAGCGTCATAACGACGCCATTTTACGAAAATTGCGTTTGCGTGATAAATTAGCTTATTGTTTCTCGTTTTACATTTTCGTATCTCCCGTGTACACGACCTCACGTTAAAAAAAGACGACTGATTCCGGAAAAGTGATATCTCAATCGAACACGTACTTATATAGATACGCGACCGAAGAAATATCGTCAAACAAACAATAGGAGTGACTGTTATTTTAAGAAATGATAAGAGAATCGCGACAGCATATCACGAACCTTGAATTGCCGTGGACACACCTTGGACGGTTACCATTAAACCGACACTTGGCACTGCAACTCGAATGCTTGGCATGATTTAAGAGACACCTATTTTACACTTTTATAAGCATAAAATAGATGATGCTTCTTCTTTATCAATAAATTTTTCAACATTATTATTCGACTGTATAGATTTTTATTATATAAATTAAATTTTTATAATAAAATTAAAATTAAAATAATTAATTTATTCATAGTATGATATTTTTTGTAGTATTTTACGTTTTTACGTTAGTTTATGTTATTGAATAACATTAGCAAAATGCGCGTTTAGAGAGAATTATAAATCATTATTAAATAAAATCTAAAAATTATTATATATGTGTACACACAAAAAAAAGATGTACATCTGCATATAGGAAATAAAGATTTTTGCTCTCATAAGATTACAATTCAATTTGCATAGTAACTTGTATGTGGTTCGATATCAAAATTTACCGTTGCGATGTCTAAGCGTACGGTAATATAAATTCCAGTCGTTCGTGTTCGCATTACACAATATCGAGCTATATTATTGCGAATTCCAATATTTGTGATAATAATGTATGTTCAGGTACCGTATGACGATGATAGAATCCGTAATGTTAATTTCGTATCTTTATCATTGTTTAATTACGATAGGTATATAAAGAAAGGAGGAGGGGGGAGAGAGAGAGAGAGAGAGAGAGAGAGAGAAAATAGACGGCGCTATGCGTGCATCTATCTTTTTCCATTCTACTTTTCTTACTACTGCAACGCAACGTTCTTCCTTTTGCGTTGCGTCGATTCATTCCGACTGCCGATGATGTTTTGGAACAGTTATGTGGGAGTCTGGGTCACGAGGCGTGGCTTCTATGGGGACACCATCCACTGTCCCATAGAACCACAGTCCTATTGGCCAAGAAACGCTTGTGAGGCACGGCCGGAATAATTATGTAACCTGCGCTTCGCGCGCTACAGGCTGGCACGAGCGTCCGTGACGACACGAAGAGTGCCAAGGGTTGGAAGAAAAAGAAAAAGAAAAAGAAAAAGAAGAAGAAGGAAAGGAAGAAAAGAAGGAGAGAGGACTGCCGGTTCTGATGACCCTTGCAATGGAGGTAGGTAACAGCAGCAGCGTTCGCGTGCGATCACGTATGCGAATTTATTTACTTTTCACTTGATACATATACGCTCTCTTTCTCTTCGAATCAATTATGGAATAGTATATCTAAAAATAAAATTAGCATTTTTTTTTAAATTATTTCTTTACTTTTCCTATAAAGATTTCTAAGAAGATTAAATTCAACAAAATATTACTCGCAATATTCGCACAAATTTGATATTTTAATTAAAAAAATAAAAACTGTGCTTGTGAAAAAAATAACATCGAAATATGCGATTCAAATTAAGGTATATATATATATATATAATTTTTATCTATATATATGAGTGAAATATAATGAAAACAAAAATGATTTTCTTAATTCAAGAAAAAGATTTTCTTATATAAAAATTTCATTTCTGATAAAATAAAGTAAAGAGAAGTACATTGCTTCTGATTAAACATTACAAATTTCACGATACAGCAAAGATTACATTTCGTGCCGAAGTTATATCGAATTGTGTATATAAGAAGTCAGACAGGATATTATGTTCCAATCTTACGTCATACTGGGAAATTGGTTTCATCTTTTCTCAGTGAAAGGCTTGAGAAGGCGAAGGTTCTTCCGTAATAAAGTAAAATATCTTTTGTTGAATTATTTATAATAACCTTTGTATCTAATATTGAACAAAATTTTGAAAATTGATAAATATTTTTCTTCACAAACAATACTTTTAATTATTCATTTTAAATTTTAAAATTTGATCTCTTTTTTGTAAAGCTGTTATTAATAGCATAAATTAAAAAAACTATTATATATATGTGTGTGTGTGTGTGAAAAGTGTATAAAGAGAGAGAGGGTGTGTGTGTGTGTGTGTGTGTGTGTGTGTGTGTGTGTGTGTGTGTGAAACTACAAAATCACACGTTAAGATATTTTTCATATAAATTGTAAAATATAATTTGAAAGTCTCAAATGTGTTTCATAGCTTACGATTCATCGATCGTATTTAATAAATAAGTACAAATGTTCATATTTTAATAAATAAATTTTTTACTCTACTTTCGATGAATAATAATATGATTAATGCCTATTTATAAATTATTAAATATTATGTATTTTTTGTCTTCATAAATCCTGATTCTTTGACTAATATATTTTCCACAATAAAATATACAACAATAAAAAAATACAATGCTATTCATTTATATGATTATTACAGTATTTTATACAACATGTAATCAAAGAAGCTACAATACTATAAATATTAAATAAATTCAACAAGTTATAGCCATAATGTAACCCATTATTTAGCTAAATATGTGACACATAAAGCACATAAAGCGTGTGTGACACAACATTTTTCTTTCTACAATCTTTCAGATACACTTTACAATTTATATGTATGTATATACGTATAATTTTCGAACCGTGGAGCCTAATGCCCCAGTAACGGGATGATGTTTCATTCTCGATGTCACGAATTTGCAATTCAAATAATTAGCAAACCCAGCGAAAAGCGAACAACGATTCCAAGACTGTAGCGGGATAATTTACGTCGTTGGAAGAGAGCATGAAAAGGCGTGCGCGATGCTCGCGCGTGTTGCCTTACGAAATCGGAGGCGTCGAGCTCTTGCATTGCCGGTCGAACGAACAACTGTGACTTTTCGACCTAAATTCTTTAACCACTACCGTTAACGTCATGAAATCCTTGACCTTAACCATCAATCACGTACAAACATCATCTACGGTCTTGGACAACTTCCAGTGACCTTACTGAAAATTCGATACATATATATTTTTCTTTCTCATACTATTTTCGGAAAATATAATTATCCTAGATTTGACTTTTATTTACAGACATTCCGAGAATACGTGGTATTATATTTCATTTTAGACAGTGTGTTACGCAAAATTTAAATAGTGTACAATATTCAATTCAATTATTCTGCAGTGCAACGCAAATTGTAAGGATTGTAGTATTATAAGGCGCAATCGCTATTAACGATCTAACGACATAAAACCACAACGCATGCGATATCAATTAGTCACGCAACATATTGAATGATTTACTCACCGGTCAATCTGCTATTGGCGCCTCCCGTGTCCTTTCTCGACTGCTCCGTATTACACCAGCTCGTACAATCATTCATATAGATTAATCATAATCGCACGCACTAATTAACGCGGCTGGCTCCCGATATTTGTAGCGTGACATGATAATTGTATGTACATACATACATACATACATACGTACATCTCGACATTCATAACCTGACATTCTAACCCTTTTATATTCAAGCATACTTTGTGAACTGTGATTGTATTTCGAATCGAGCAACGGCAACCAACGGCGACCGAGCGACGAGGACATTAAATGCACTTTCGAAATAATTAAAATATTCAACAATATATATATATATAATTAATAGTCTTACAATAGCGATCGAGTTCGCGATAACGCTACTTTGCGTTGCAGAGCGAGAAACGTGAAATTGCCGTCGACACGGGCTTCGAGTTTTTCTTCCGTCGGAACGCGTCGGAATGCGCGCCTAACTTCGGGTCACTCCGAGAGTATTCCGCGAAAACCGACCAACGCGGACGGGACGCAACGAAACGGCCGACGGGTTATCTCGAGTTGATCACTCGTCTATCACTTTCCAGGTAATTAAGATATTCAGTAGTAAATAGTTGCCCAACAGTGGCCGAATTCACGGTAACTCTAGAATGTAACTTCGCGATGTAGAACGAGAGAGAGACGTAGCAGCGTGAAATTGCCTCGAGTTTTTCGCCCGAGTTTTTGGAATGCACAGCTAATTTCGGGAGTGTTCCGCGAAAACGCCGAATGGACTGATGTCGCGTTGATGATCACTCTCGTCGATCACTTTTCAATATAATTAAGATATTCGGTATATAAGTAAATAAATCTCCAACAATGGTCGAATTCCCGGTAACGGCTTTATGATGCAAGACGAGAAACGGGAAAAACGTAGCAGCAGCGTGAAACTGCCGAGGCTCATGCAAGTTTTTCACCCGTCGGAACGCGCACCTAATTTCGGGAGTGTTTCACAGTGTTTTGCGAAAATCAACCAACGGCGGATGGGCTGTCTCGCGTTTACTTGTATTTAATTGTTTTACCGTAAAAAGGTAAATACATCGCGACAAATGTATGTGTGTTTGACTGTGTGTGTGTCGTGATTGTAGAATGACTTATGAAACGAGGGATAGATAATTATGTTTCACGCGAGATTATGATCTGTCGATCGATGTGAAGTCACCCGATATTACGGAGTCGTCAACCGACAGCTGAATGGAAAAAACAAACAATGGCTACTCGTCACATCGGTTGGTGAGTGAATTTCATTATTGTGTCTATATATTGATCGATTGTTTCATGCATAGCGATGATTATTATTTATAGCCATGTTTGTTGAAACTTATTGCGATAAATACGCAGACGCTGTGCAGCGAAAGAGATAATTATCTTGAAAAACAACATATTTTTGAAATTCGCTAGTTATAATTAAAGCACGTCATAGTTTTAAAATCTCTTGCAGAGGAAACTTTTAAGATTATATCGACAGTTTTTAGACATTGAATCTATAAGCCTCTTTCAAAGTTAAATTTAAAGTGAAGTCTACTATATCGAGACTGGGTGCTTTCTATTTAGTGACGCAAATTAACACAAATTATCATTCTATCTTTCTCGACATTCAGAGAGTAACAAAAATAGAACGACGCTTATGTCTATTTGTGTCAACTTGTGTTATTAAATGAAAAGCAATAAAGCTTGGAAAATCGAATGTAAGGGGAGAGTGACGGAAGCGTGAAAATTGAATGAGTCAACGAAATATAACAGAAGAATAAACATCATTGTCTCAATTTTGAAATCCTAGAAGCTTCGCATTTACGCTTTTGTCATTCAACTTACTCTCCCTTTACATTCAACTTATTTTCGCCAGAGTTTTCATCAGAGAGAGAGAGAGAGAGAGAGAGAGAGAGAGAGAGAGATTATAAATTTTTGCATATAATATATGTATATATGAGAAGAAAAGAAAGACATTTGTGCGCGCGCGCGCGCGCGTGTGTGTGTGTGTGTGTGTGTGTGTGTGTGTGTAGTATATTCATGTATTCGTTATGCGACGAGATAATAGAAACAACGATTAACTCCAAACACACCGCATGTTTTAATAACATCGTTAATAACTTAACTTCCTCGCATGCATGCCTTACTATTGCAAATACGTTACGTTCTATATGTATATGCTCGAAAAGGAGGTACTTAACAAGTCACTTGACTTCGCTCTTACAATCGAATTCTGTTAATTTTATGTTAACCGCAGAGGTATTGTATCTGCAGTTTATGCGGAACCAGTCGAAAGGCAAATTGAATATCTCGTGACGTACTCGCGTTCCCATGGCGCATAAAAGAGATTATTCTTTGAAAGTTATAGATATACACTTGAGAAATATTCGATGCGGTCGGAAGGTAGACGTGGTAAAAAATCGATAATTCCATCGCACATCAGATGTAATTGTATCGTGCATATATTAACGAGATGAAACGCTGTTCCACTTGACCAAGGCGTAATCCTACGGAAATCGCAAAGATTCTACCAAAACCGGTTCCGATTGTGTAGCTATTTTCGGCGGTTCGCAAACACATAAAAGTCTTTTACGAGTACCGATGCCCGAACGTGTTCGCAAAGAAGATACTCGATGCGCAAATACACGCGTGCCTATCGTGTATTTCATACTCTTACTCGTAAATTTATCGTGATTTTTATAAATTATTACCATACAAATTATTATGGATTATATATATATATATATATATATATATCGGTCCTTGTTATATCGAATTGAAATTTTTTCTCTCTTCGTAGCACAATAATTGCCAGCGAAATATCTGAAAATATTTATTTAATAATATAAATATTTATGAGGACAATATGTCGATATTATTATTCCTGAAAAATATAAATAAATTTTATAAAACAAATGGTTACGTTGCGATATTTTAATTACAAGCGATTATTTTTTCCATCGTGACATTATTAAGATTTTGATGTAGGATAGATATATTGAGTCTGACCGTAAAATAAAAAAAATATAAAGATTAAATTTGTATATTTGTATATATTTTGTACGGCTCGTTTGAGAATGTGAAGACGTATATTTAAAATAAATCGTAAATTTAAAAAAAAATAATATGGATGTGTTCGAATCTCGCTTGAAATTCTCCTCGTATAAAATTGTGAATTATTTTATCCATAATTCGATTCATTCAACGCATCTTATTCATCGCGTTAAGGCGTGTGCATTAGTGTCTTTTGAATTAAAATGTGTGAAACGTGATACGCTACGCAGGCAATGCCTATCGAAGAAGTTGTCGATGTTCGGTCCAGAGATGCAGTCGCAGACGTGAACGTTGCACGCGCCCAACGCCGTAACACGAGACACCCGTAATCGAATACGCGAGCAAACGAGATAGAGCATGTGATACACGCATACGAACGGAACGCGCAAAAAGAGATGGTTAAAAAAAAAGCGATCAAGAGCCGCCGGATAGAACGTTTACCAGTATTCTCGTAGCTCGACCGACCGTTCGACCGTTCGACCGTTCGACCGGACGGTACCACGTTACTCGAAAGGAACCGCGAGGGGTCAGAGCACAGGATGCATCGATTTTTTGCCACGCGTGTGTCGACATTGTCGACTCTTCTTTCTCCCAATCTTCTCTCTCTTTCTCTTTCTCTTCTTCATCCCACCCCCGTTTTTTTTTGTCCTTTCCGCCTTTTCGACCGAAAATGCATAACGGTACGTGCCATGGCACGAACGCGGAACAAACTACTCCAGACTCCTCCAGTGTGTGGCATTCTGGCACTGCCAGCTTAGGATTCATTGCGCGTCTAAGCTCTGCATTTCAACGAGCATAAATTTGTCGTTGAGAAGAGGAAGATCGATTTGGAACTAGATTCTCTTCGTAAACTTGTAGTAAAGTGAAGAAAACGATAAGAGCGGAGGATAACGTCGCGATGGTGGTCGCGTCGTCCCCACAAGAATTCACAATTCGGATCCTACGCGAGAACGGCGCGGCGATATCACAATCGTTGTGTGCGTTAGAGTTGCACGTCGTTGCACGAGGATGGAGAAACGTGACGCGACAGGCAGGACCCAACCGCTCGGATCGGGATAGATATATTTTACGATCGGGAAGTAAGGGGCTTCCTGTTGGCGAGTGCCTAATTGGACACTTCGCTTCCTAGTATGATTCAACCGAGCCATCGATTCCTTCGAACGAGTTAGACTAAGCAGAAAGCAGTTACATCGATCTCTAAGCCGGCTATGTTTCACTGACAGATTTTGATAAGATGATTCAATTATTGGTCCTTAGAATTTATTCTCACGTTCTTTTCAAATAAGATTATTTGATTATGAAAGAATTTTTATCGAAAAATTTCTGCAGTACACGCTATAAAGAATATTAAATAATATTATTTGACAGATATTTATACACATATATATATATATTACCTTGATTCCTAAATACATTTTAGTAATCTTCCTGACAAATTAATGCAGTGAAACCATGTGTTCTTAAATGCTCCAAAAACTTATCTTTATCACATTATAAAGTAGAAATCGACAAAAAATAAGACATGAATAACTAACACCTTTTTTCATCTTTCTTTTTTTATCTTTTCTTTCCCATCTTTTTCGCATTGATTCTCTAGATGGGATTCTCATCGGCGCAGAGCAACAAAGCTATTCGTGCTACTCTTTGTTTCTCTCTTCCCTTTCTCGACCTTCCCTCTCGTCTTCCTTCATCCGACACACCGATGAGGAAGTTTAACGCCTGCTCGGCGTGGCCTGCGTTTGCCGCGCATCCGTGAAAGTGAAACGGAGAAAATCAGGTTTCGAAGACGAGCCTTCGAATCTCCCTTTGAACGAAGGTAGAGGCGAAGGTGAGGATAAATCATTGTCTTTCGCGCGTAAAATAAGTGTTTATTTATAGATGCATTGTCTATTGATGCGAAATGATTCGGACAAAGATCTGTAATTTGCGTTGAATTTATCAACGATAATATAATAGAAAGTTTTATCTTACTTTTAGAACGTGTACTCTTACCGTAAAATGCTAAAATCATAGAAGATGCGCTCATTATCTTTGCAGAATTATTAGAAATGTTATTTTAACGTGTGAAAGAACTGTTGATGAAAAAAGTTTTTAATTAATACTTTTTAATAAATAAATAAATCAATCAATGAAATTTTTCACATTTTTTTTCGCTTAAAATATGTTTCTATATTATCTCTCTCTCCATTCTTTTTATTTCTTAAATTACAAATGTGCGTTATAAGATACGTAAATTTGTTAACATACTTTGTCTCTCTTCTTACAGTCTTTTTTATAACGAATACTTATTATGTATCACTTAAATCTGTAGTAGTCTAACACTTTGAAATATCAAATAGTGCCCGGTTATGGTAATGTCCAATGTCAGAGATTTGTCACTTGACATTAGTTACCGGTCAATGACAGGGATATTTCGGTATAGTCGTCATCGCGATCAGACGCGCTGTTATGCTGTTACGCCAGAGCCCGATAAATATCTTACGGAAGGCCTCGATACGCTGCCTCAGCTGAGAGATTGCTCGAGTCAGCTGACTGCGAGTCGTACTCGACTACTCGACGCGGCTGCGGGGGTCAATCCCTCCTCCTTGCCCCCTCCCATCTCTTCCGCTTCTCGACTCGTGCTTCGACTTCTGGATTGCCGAACCGCGTAGCCGCATCCTGAGCATCTTGAGAAAATTTCAACTTTTACCGATTTGAGCTTTACGAAACTTTAACGAACGAAACAAATAGATTCATCATAAACCACCAAGAAAACAGACACAGCTGGAAATCGTTTTATGATGGTCCTTACTAACTATCGTCTCTATAAGCAATCAGGAACATAGGAATACTGAGGACTTAACAACTCGATGAGATGTAAAATAACTTGTCGCATATGTTATGCATTAAATAGCTTTCCGCGGTGACAGAAATTTTTATTCAATTTATAGAACGATTGTGTGTATCCTCCATACAAATATTTTTGCGGAGATAATCTTGTCTCTCTCACATAAAAAAAAAACAAAAAAAAACATTTTAAAATCTCATTTGTCGCAATAGTTAATAACAATAGCTAACATAAAATTCTTCTTTTTTTTTTAAAGAAACGAATAAGCAATTATACTTAAGCAATTATACTTGTTTTTGAATTTGAACATTATATACCGTATAACGAAAATAATACTTTTCTATTAAAATTTTATCAAAATTAATACATACACATAAAATATTTTTTTGACGCAAGATAATTTCCTGTGATACATTTTTTTCGAAATATTGAAAGAATTAAATTTATACGAATAAAAAAAATGGAGACTGACAACTACTAAAATTCACATCGCTCTCAAATGAATCTCTTGCCATGGTTTTTATGAGATTTACGCCGTCACCTGCTCATCCAAGTACCGTAACCATGAACCGACCCCATCGGCGAACCTTTGGCCATAAATAGAGCCCAATTTACACGGGGGACTGTTCAACGCGGTCCTGTGGCCCGGCAATGTACATACACGCGGAACTTGTATGCGGATGCACACGTGATTGTCGCCATTCGCCGGCTCCCGCTTCTTTCAACTGGGAATCGTGCGAATCGATCGTGGTGGTGTCCTGGTATGGGACAGCAAAGAAGGAAGCGAATGAATAAAAAGAGCAAAAAGAGCAGTAGAAAAGGAGACGAGAAGAAGATGGAAGTGGAAGAGAAAGAGAAAGAGAAGGAGGAGGATCACTGAAGGGAGGAAGAGGGTGCGAGTTGTGTCGATGTAAGATGTACCGAACGAGGCATAGAGGAATCGGTAGGCGATACGGGAGCGGGGGAGGTCGAATAGCGGGGTGAGGGGGAGGGGAGGTGGAGATGGAGGTAGGGAAGAGAGGAGGAAGAGAGGACGGGGGGAAGTTGGTATCGCGGATGGCGATGGCGATGGCGATGGCAGAGTCAATGTCCTAGCGCTCGCACTGGGTCACGGCGAGTTGCGGCCAACGACCCAAGGCAGTTCTTTATTTTGCACAGAGCGAGCAGGAGAGCGAAACGCGCAGGGGGAGCAGCGGGGCGAGAGGTAGAAAGCCCACGAGGGAAGAAGCGCGAGGAAGAGAGGGCAGTAGGTGGAAAGCAGACGAACGAAGGAGGTACGGAAAGGGAGAAAACGAGATGAAGAGCGTGTTCCTCGGTTCCTCGTCGCGAGTACGTGAGTACGTGCGCGCGTGCACGACGTAGGTACACTGGGTGCGCTCGGAGTGAGAAGCTTGTCCTTACTCCTTTCGCGACTTGCTCGCATCCTCACGAGACCTTCGTCTCCCGCGACTTTTCTATTTCCTCCGTCTATCTGTTAACCTTCTTTCTCTGCATCGCATCGGGATGCTCCGCTCTCTACTATGCGAAGCATCGTACTCCATGCAATGATTACCATGAAAAGATAACTGCAGACATTCTCCTGCAGACGAATTGTAAGAATCTGTTTCGCAGATACTCAGCGATCATTTGCAAAGTCATCGCCTATTCGCTTGGCTTGTTCTGAAAACAATAAAAAATCGCGCGATTGTCACTTGTATTTTATCTCAGTTTAACGATTGATAATATCCACTATGATATCGTGGTGACTTTTGTCAATGAGATTGAGCGAATGTTTCTTTTATTTTCTCATTAATCTTGGTCCTAAGACCGGTTTGGTGATATTCCACGGATTGCTATGACTGCCTTGTGCGGAGGCTCTTGGACCGAGACTAATAGATTACACTTTCAGTACATCTTATCCTCTTCCGCAGCACGAGCGTTTGTTGTGTCTCTCTCTCTCTCTCTCTCTCTCTCTCTCTCTGTTTTTCTTTACTTTGTACATTTCTGTTTCATAATATAACAATACATAATAAAATAGCAAATATTTATGACGGAATAGACAAATGCGAGTAATTGGTAACAGAAGAAATTTCTGAAATCCACATTTGCATTGAAAAGAAGAACAAGTCAGAGCAAATCCAACAATGTTAACAATTTACAGCTCAAGAAAATATTCATCTCTTTTCTCGGCGCAACGCATAAAATTCTGGAATTCAATTTTAAACATCTCCTGCATTAAAAACATTTATTAATACAATTTAATTTTAATCTACCGTACATTCGGTATATTGTATATTACAGAAACTTTATTCATCGTAATATAGCATTCGGCGGAATGATGTGGTCTTTTCGATATTCAGACGAACGACTTTATCTCGATGAATCAGGGAAGGATATATTGCGTCTGTGCATTTCCAGTTGGTGCATATATAAAGATTCTACCATATGCTGAATCGTTTTATGTAACTGTGACGTATGACCTGATGCAATTTCTTTGCATAAAAATTTTTTCCTTACACAACAACAAATATGATTTGCATGTCATCGCTCGATTTTTACATATGTATTTATAATCATTATTTACATTTCAATTTCGCTTAGTTCTTATTTATAAAAGTTTCTTACATGTTTTTCCATTTTTTCCGCTTGCCTACATGTTTTTTTGTCATATATAGTAATACTGTATTGGAATAATTTATTCGTATTATCAAAATCGAACAAACTATTAATTTCTTTGTTGATGTTTTCTGATTTGAATCGATTCAATGTCCAAATAAAAAAATTATGATATTTTGTCTGAGATAATTTCAATAAAATAAACGCGCGAAACATGATTAAATGATCAGCAATACAAATAATGTAAATACAGATAATTCCGCAATACTATACGAATTACAATAATTTTTTCAGTCAATTACTTTACAATCGATGTCAGGCAAATCATATTGAGCGTAAAGGTCAATAACACGAGAGAGAGAGAGAGATTACAATAAATATAAGTCAGACATAAGTCATCTAAGCATGTGTATTAGAACGTGTGATGAATATGAACTTTTTGCAAATTCTTGTCTTACAGGATTTTATATTTTCAAAAAAGTTTCTATTAATATTCAACGAGTTTCTGCGATATATTATTTAAAATATGTCAAGTATGTTTGAAATGTTTAGGATTATGAATCCAATAAAGCGGTGTTAAATGAACGAAAAGATCATTGAATAACACAGATCCCAAACATTCATTATGGTAGATGATCATGATTGGCTTCGTGTAGCTTTGAAGGAACATTGATAGATAGATTTCCATATCGATTTCAATGAAACTTCATGCAAAATCAATAATATCCGTGTCGATCTCTGTTATTGGCCTTTATATGACGATATTCCATTAACAATAAGCAAATTTCCGCAAACGCCAACACAACATACATATACTTGTCACAAGACGCAAACTATTCGCGTCACGTTCCATTTGGCCCAAGAATATTTGAGAAGTCTCGTGACTATCCTAAGAAGCAGCCCAATTCGTCACATGTTAACTTTACGAAGGGAAAAAAGAAAGAGAGAGAGAGAGAGGGGGGAGGGGGGAGGGGGGAGGAAAGAGAAGGCGCAAAAGTATGAACCAACGGCCCATATCAGAGATGTAAGCTTCGATGAATCGCTGGATGGAGCTGTTCGGAGACAACCGGACAAGGGCCGCGTGCCTAAAGTATATTCGTGAGTTGGGTCTCATCGGATATACCGTTACGAAGTCGCCCAAGAATAGTTTGGCGCGAATGACCACGGCCCATTTTCTTCTTTTTTTCGGTCTCTCCTCCTCACCTACATCTCACTCAGGTCCTCTTCCCGTTTCGTCGCTTTGTCCTTCGTCCTCCAGCCTCTTCCAACGGATTTTCGACATCCTCCTTCTAACGGACGCCCTCCTTTACGGAACCGCGTTGCCCGCACTCGTTGATTACCTTTTTCATTCGAGGAAGCAGGCCAACGCGCAATGGACGATCACGATCGGTACGGTTAATCGATGGCAAAAAGACGACCGATATGCCAGTAGTATTATCTATCGCGATTAATCATAAATGACGACGTATCTTAGACAGCAGAGTTAGCGTTGAATAACGTGCATAAGCACGTAGGCTTCTTCATATTTGTATCAATAATGTAATAGCAGATAAATTAATGTCATTCAATTATATGTGTTAAAATGACTTATAGTAAAATAGGGAAATACTTTTCAGTTTTATCAAGACTACAATTTACTTAATTTTTTAATGAATAAGTTTAGGAGCTTTCTCCTATATAATATCGATACAAGTTTTTGTTCAAGATCTAAAAAAATATCATAAAATTAGCATTTCTTTTCTAAACTTTTTTTCTGTTACCTTGAAATTTTATAGCTTTTTTTTTTTTAGTTTTAGTTTTGTAGCTTGCATTTAGGTATTTTGTGTAAGGAAATGCAGAGTCATGTAATGCAGTGCACGAATAATTTAATAGAAATCAATCTAAATTGTGTTTAGAGAGGAAAAAAACTAGAATAGTCTCATAGGTGGAGGTCAGTGCGCCCTTGGGAAAATCACTTTCCTTCCGCGAACGTAATAGCCAGTTATCTCCGTCTTCCACGTTCCGCGTCCTTCCGTATACGTACACGTACGGATGCGCTCGTTATGTGCGAACCTACAAACTATCGGCGAGTCCTCGT
>NW_011627746.1:56796-70515 GCF_000204515.1 Acromyrmex echinatior | reverse complement strand
AGAGAAGCGACGACGACAGCAACAGAAGGAAGCAGGAGGAAGGGGATGGAGATGGGGGGAGGGGAGGAGGGAGGTAGAAAGAAGAGGAAGACGGAAGAAAGGCGGTAGCACGACGAAATCTCGGATGCACGGGTAACTAACACAGGCCTTCATCGTACTTTCACTTCCTTCCCTTCCCGACCTCTCCTCTTCCTTCCCTCGCACGATCTCTCCCTCTGGTTCTTTCTCCCTGTCTTTCTCTCTGCTTCTCTTTCTTCTGCATAGAACTACTTTTCCTTTCAAGTCCTTGACTGAGGTGTTTGAGACCAGGCCCATCTTGAATTTAAAGATCCCCGTGATGTCGCGACGATATGATACGCTTCGGCTCCCATTCGAAACCGGCATTCGTTCGTTTATCTTTGGATCCCGTCCTTCCTATCCGCGGACTGCCTACGTCGTGTGGGATAAATAATTGCACATCCACCCGCATTGCCAGCCCGATCACTGAACGAACTACGAGATACAAAGAAAAGAAAATGAAGAGAACGAAACGACGAAACGACGAAGAGGCAGCCAGGAGAAAGAGGACAGGAGGAAGAATGAAGAAGCGAATACGCGGCATGACCTCTGCTTCGCGAGGTGAGAAAGAGAGAAAGAGAGAAAGAGAGGATGAGAGAATGAGATGGACGCTGTTGAGCGCGCGAGTGGCAAAATGGTGCAAGCGAGAGAAAAGCATCGCATCGGCATCACGGAGAGAATCAACGAAGAACGAAGAAGGCGGTGGGCTGTTTCGCGCGTGTGGCAACTCTTTCGTGCGAAAGACGAGAGGAGACGCGCGAGATATATGACGATGAAGAGAGAGAGGGAGAGAGGGAGAGGGAGAGAGAGAGAGAGAGAGAGAAACGGTCGACCGGCCGGTCGGTCGATCGAATGAACGAGAGGAGAGAGAGAGGCGCAAGTGCGAAGGCGCGCATCGGGTTGGATCGAGGAGGTGAGCGGAGGGTTGGCAGACGGTCTTGAAGAAAGACAGAGAAAGGGTGAGATAGAGTGTGAGAGGGAGAGAGGGAGGAAGAGAGAAAGAGAAGAACAGCAGGCTTGGGATGTTGAGGGGAACGGTGACGGAGACGAAGCGAGGTGAGTCGAGATGATGCAGTTGTGCGTTTGCAAGGAAGGCGGAAGGAGGAACCGCGGAGGGAACCGGTCCCGGTCACTGGGCCACCAGCCGGCCGTCGAACCCGCCACACTGCCCCCTACCGCCCCCTCCTCTCTCACTCTCTTCCTCCACCCCTCTATGCCCTTCGTCCGGTATGTTACCTCCTTGCGAACCTCGCATCGCGCTTCTTGCAACCGACGACTCGCGGTGGTGTGTGTGTGTGTGTGTGTGTGTTGTGTGCCTGTGTGTGTCTATGTGGGGGGGGGAGTGTTGTGGTGTGTGTGTGTGTGTGTGTGTGTGTGTGTGTGTGTGTGTGCGCGTGCGTGCGTGCGTGCGTGCGTGCGCGCGCCTCAGGTTCTTCAAACAATGTCAACTCACATGTACCACCGCACTGATAATGCTGCCTTCTCTTGTCATTATGTTACTACCTGTGAATTGTGTATTATCCGCTTTACCCCGTATCTCCGAAACTGTCACTCGCGATTGTGTCGTGTTTTCGTCGATTTTGTATGCGATTAATGTCCGTATTTCATGTATACGAAATGATTGATATTTAATATTAGACATAAAATAAATAAATAATCAGATGATAAAATAATTAAACTGATATTTTTTCAATCATGCATTAAATGCAACATTTTGAATTAATAACAAAGTTGATGTAAATTTATTTATTGTACAAATTATAAAAACTAATAATAATCTGTTCTTTATCTGTTTCGTTAAATAATTTTTATTTCAATTTCAAATTGTTACATATATCGTTTATTGTATCTTTACATAAATACTTGAAGAGATTTGAATTAATAATTTAATGAGAATTATATAGATAAGCATTTGTACTCTGTCAATCCATTCGTCTAACATCAATGTTCTAGCAAAAAATTCCAAGATTAGTTTTAGATCAGGCTTTTGATCGTGAGAAAGCAAACGTGATGGTAATGCAAACGGAAGTTTACTTCGTTCGCAGTAATCTCTACGAGATACGCCAAACATTTTTTCTTAATTAAGAAAGGACGTAGTAGTTAATTAAGTTTTCCTTCCACGGCATTCTTTTGCTAGCGTTAAGCCTGTAAAGCAACTTAGTGATTGTCAAATATGGTTTTAACTATCGATAGACACGCAATGATAAACATGACTTTAAAAAGTATATACTTTAATATATACTTTTTGAAATTATTTTATATTTATGTTCTCCAACATACCCTCTCCTCTTTCTTCATAGTACGATTGACTTAAAAAAAATTTACAATTGATAATGTGAATATACACAATTATTTTGATATTGATTGTCCAATATACTATCATCAAATAATATGATTAATAATGATTCATATTCAGAATAGTCGATAATAAAATCAAAGTATAAAAATTAGGAATTGTTTCTAATTGCACATGCGCTATTCTTAAATTCAAATTCATCGTAATACATAAAAATAACATCAAACAATCACATATAATTATGTAGCTCTAATTTGAAAAATAATTGATATTAAAGATACTGTGAAATACATTTTTATTCGAAAATCGAATAGAAAATATACATTTATTCATGAAGATTAGCCTAAATGTTAAATTAATTTATATGCATTTATTAATATATAAATATATTTCGTAATATTATATAACACATTACATAAAATTACAACACATTATTTAAAATATAACCATACTTTGATAATAGAGACTACCGTAAGATGTACCAACTGAAGGTATTATCATTGATCACTGATTTCAGATATACGAAATATACATGAGAACTTATTGACTGCAGATATTTTATACATTCATCCGATTATTATCCGATCATTCGATATAATTGCAATTTTTTAAAACTACTTTATATTTTTTCAATTAAACAAAATGATCTCTGCAAAGAAAAGTGGGAAAGTGATTTTTATGCGTAATATATTTTTTATTCTCACAAATGTATACATTATGTCCAATAAACATAGAACTATAAAGTAAATTGAATAAAAGTAGTAAAAACAGACTTCAATCGATGGCAAGATTAACGATTCGCCATACAAGAATGATCCTCATAAATCTTCATATCACATGAATATCGTAACTTGACGTATTGTCGTACACGCGGATTCAATTCGTTTCTTTGGACATTTGGTTGACACATTGCTCCCTGGTACATCGTTTCTGAATTAGGTTGACATAGCGACGCAGGTTAGGCAGGTGGATAGGATTGCGCTTGACGCTCACAGGACTTCGTATTTGAATAAGTGGGACATCCGGTGATTGGTGGACAAGGGGTGCCACAAGGGGGATCGCAGGAAATTTTGCAGGGTGGGCAAGGCGATATACAGATGGGCTTGCAGTCGAGTTCGCAAACGTATTGCATTTCGTAAGGAAGATCATTTCGCAGTGTCAGACATTTTCCTTGGATCAGATAGCAGTAGGACATAGCTAAGACGGGATTGCCACTGTACGGGATGCAATGAGGTAGAGGTAGATGTCCGTGTAAATCGATGTGCGTGTACTTTAAAGGGGTACAGCTACAAACTCCATGCTGCAATCAATACGAAATTGGTCAGGAAGAGAAAGAGGGGAAATGAGAGAGGGAGGACAGGGACAATGAGAGAAAGCGAGAGAGAGAGAGAGAGAGAGAGAGAGAGAGAGAGAGAGAGAGAGAATAAATGAATTTTGAAACGTCATAGTAATGAAAAAACTTCTTAATCCACAATTAATGTCTGCTCACGTTTGTATTAACTCGATCATCTATAAAGGGTTTATTGTACTTAATTAAGGCGAATGAAGTAGATAATGGATAATCTTGATTGATATGATACAATAAAAAATAAATTAATTTTTATTTTAATATTTTATATTCAAAAGATATCTTCAAAAATTTGTCGCTTCTAACATTTTGCCGTCTTAGATAAATGCCTATTAACAAATCATGTAATTTATTGTGTTCCAAGTACATCCGTGTTGTACAGCTTATATATAAATTCTTGAACTCTGAGGTTCAAGGATTTATAGAGATAATTAATTATTATTTGCATTTCCGGTTAATATCCAAAGTTCTTTGCGCCAATCATGAATATTAATTGCTTTAGGTATACGATATAAGGATATGTATATGATATATAATATCTATAAAGATATGTATGATACATAAAATATCGCAGCATTTTACGGATTTTTGGTCTCTATTTTATCAAAAAGAAACATTTTGGTTAATGCTAAAATTGGTGATCCGGTTGGTTGTACGGGAAAATCACCGGCACTGCCGGCTATGTCCAGATGACAATATTTTAATGGCTTTTCTGACTCATTACCATGCTAAAAGTCATAAATGATTAAACGACATTATAATATCTAGAAACACGTTAAATTTAAATAAAAACTTAAACTTAAATAGTAATAACAACAGACATAACACCTTGTCTAATCCGGAAGCCTTAATTAGAAAAGCGGCTGGTCCCTGATGACCTCGCGGAATTTTGGAACTTCGTTGATTTAGTGCTTGAAGAATATCATCACCTTCCGTACGCCCTTGATGAGCAAAAAAGTCCTCTCTACGTATTCGCGATATTTCGAATGGATCGCCAACAGCTTCGCCGGAAGCTTGAAGCTTTTCCGCATTACTAGCTAGTCGTGCCACAGCATTATCCATAGCAATCTATAGCAATAAATATAAATGTAAGTTCTGCATTTTCGAAAATATGGATACATGATAAAATGGATCTTTTATCGGAGAATCTTTTACCAAAAAGTATCCTCAGAGGATGAATTATAGTCTAACGTCTACAAGCAATTTTGATAACAAAATCATATCATATGTCACGCTCGGGATTCAATATAACACAGGGAAACTGCACGTTGCATCTAGATCGTTTCAATATAACACAGGAAAACTGTATGCCGTATCTAGATCGTTTATAACCCTGTCCAATTATGCTTTCGTCAATGAATCAACAAACATAACTGTCTGTATACATTTCTGCCAGTTCGCATCTAGATTTTAACGTCTAGTTTTGTTATTGTTACGTGGTGATAGCACAACTATATAGGGATTATTCGCTCTTTTTGTTCAAAATAATGTTACATCGTCATCCGAGTAATAGAAATTCGAATTGCTACATGCGTTATCTTATTCGCTAAAGTGCGATTAAAAGCGTAACTACAAATATGATAAGTACTTACGGAATATCCTAAACCTGCAGTTAATACTGCGTGGCCTGTTAATGTAGCTATTGTGAAGAGATGCGGATTCACAGAACATAGGGCCATTTCTTTGAGATAATAGAGAGCATCGGCCATAGCCATTCTACCCTCGGCGTCCGTGTTGCCCACGCGTACCCTTGCACCGGATTTTGCTGTAATTACCTCATCAGCGACGTAAGAGTTCTCGCCTACGCTATTTCTTACTACGCACAAAGCGATGACGACCTTTACTGTTGGTGGTTGCAATAAATTTACTACCTACGGTATATAACAGATCTTATTTAGACGTATGAAATATAATTTGTGTATAATTAAATATTTTAAAAACGCATTACTTGGTTTCATTATTTGTTTAATTTTAACTCTTGATTTAGCAAAAATAAATATGTCCAAAATGATAATTCCTGATCTTTTACACAGCGCTGGTTAGTTCAAAACTTTTATCTCGATCATAAATGCATATAGTAATAGGCTCGGTGTGCTATATGTATTATATAATACATATGTATATACATATATATGTGCATGTATATATAATATATACACACATACGTATTCATATACATGATATATATATATATATATAGAGAGAGAGAGGGGGGGGGGAAGGGAACCTGCATCGAGATCATTAATACCTTACACCGTAATGCCATAAGAAATAGAATTACGGTTCGCATATGATGATCATTCAAGAATCTATCAGCTTTTATTATAGCCAAGCAGGAAGCTGATTAAAACGACATATTATTAATAGAAGCGAGGTGAAACGAGATCGTTTCAGCATAATGCTCGACGTATAATGCTCGACGATATATTACACAGCACCTGCATGAATCCGGCACAAGCGGCCACGCCACATTTGTCCCTCGACATGCCAGCCATGATGCCCTGGCACTTGATGTCGGCGCCACCGGTGTCATAAGTGACACCTTTCCCCACGATCAAGATCGTTTCCAAGACGCAAGCGGGCGGCTCATAAGTCAAAAATATAATTCTACCGGCGTGACGCGGTATTACTGAGGCAGCACGATTTACACAAGCGAATAGTGGGTATTCCTGAAGTAGCGTATCCTGATCGGATATCACTTGCATCGTGATACTCGATCCGCAAAACAGCTCCGCCAGGTATTCCTCCACTCTCAAGGGAGTCATTCTTTCGGGGTCTGCACCACCTAGTTTAACACAAAATAAAAGCGCCACTCACTATTAATAGGATATGAATAGATATAGATTAAATAAATACATGTGTAAAAATTAATCGATAGATCAATCGATAGAGTTTTTTACAATTAAATAATTAGATATAAGATGTTACTTTCTTATTTCGCGATTATATTTTACTATCTTATAAAATTCATTCGATAAAGACAAAAATTTGCGATATGTTCTTGTAATTTCTATTTTTATTTTATGCAACATGCATATGCAACGTGCAAATTTTGTAAAAATTAATTATTTGCATTTAAGTTTTATTTATTAATAATTTATTTTAATCAATCCAAACTTGTGCATGCATACATACAATTCTCAGTTGCGAATAAGCTTCGCATTTGTTCATTTAATACATTGAAATATGAAACTGAAATACTAAACTGAATACATTGAACTCTTCTCTTTTATATAAAGACCATGTTTCAGCCAATTATTTTCAAATAAATACGATATTTTTCATCAGCATTTATTCCCATCATTTGATAAATGTAAGATTATGTTATTTAATTATTTGCATCTTTTTTTATTATCTTTGTTCGATCGAGATGTGTAATGAAAAATTTTAATACTCATAAAATGTTATCGATATTGCAATTATATTGTAAAGAACTTTATTATTGTAATTTTAGTCGAAATTAATATATCTTTGAATAAATCGTAGAAAAAAATGCATTATAAATCTCAAGTTGCTAATTGCAAATATCTTTTCTATATTTATATTGATTAGTTATTGAAAAATGTGCATTTATTATTTGTCTTTCGCTCTGGTACATGCAAATAATTCAGTCTCTGAGCTTGCGGCAATAGCTAGGTCATCAAAATTTACTTTACAAAATTGCATTATTCACTTTTCTCGTTTTGCTCTACGAGCAAGCAAATAGTATACGTTCTATCCAAGCTAACTGAGCGGAAATGGAAGTTTATGTATAAAAGCCATATACTTAATAAAGCATATAAATTCTAAGACGGTAAAGGATAAATCCTCGAAATGCTATGGCAAATATTATAGAAACGTCAATTGTTGTTAACTGCCACAGGGAATGAGCTCTTTCCTGCTGTGTTGTTCACGAAACGTGACATTAAAAATGAACACTTAAACTCTCTAAATCGCTGGCTACTTAAACTTTAAACTCGATAATTCCCGAGGGCTATTCCGACTGAACTTGAACACTGGAACGCGAAGAGCGACGAGTTGTGCTCGATTAACCGGGGATCCAAAAGACCTTTCTCGAACAAGTAGGAAGCCGCAGGCGATTTTCCCCACCAAAGCTTATTTCTTCCGCGAAAAGAGGAAACTCGCGACGGAAGTTCTCTTCCTCTTCTCCTCCTTTTCTCTCACACAGTTAGGAAAACCTGCTTTGCTCACTCGATAAACTACCGCGAGTCGTGTACGCCTGGGATAGAACAGGACTTACCGATGTCCCTTGCGACGTATCTACCACTCTCAAGCGCCGAGGCGAGTTTCACGATACCCTGAAGCTTCTTACTGCAAATCGGACTCCACACTCCGAGTTCACACGCTTTGTAACATCGATCCGGACCTATCTCACGCACTTCCAAAGGCTGTGAAAATATAAAATCGTCGATCGAAGATTATAAATTTTTAAGATACGACAAACAAGAAAATAAGAAATTTTATCCTTTTAGTACGATTTATTTTTGCTGAAATAATATTTTTTATAATATTATTTCTATTTTAAATCTGTTATATCAAATCATATACCATTTATTTATTTATTTATTTTTTACATAAAATCTAATAAAAAAAGAGAAATTTATTCATCTGCACAGAAAATGTTGATGCACAGAAAAATATGATAATTTTCTTATTGAATGAGAACTTTATAGACATAGATAATAAAATTGGACAAAGATATAGATAATAGGACTTATAATTTGTATGAACTTACATATAAATTGATTGAAAGATTTTTAATTAATTTACATCCCCGGTAAAGACTAACTTTAATTTCTTTGCTTTAAAAATGCCAGTATTCTGATATATATGTACAGTAAGTACAAAAAATATTCGTACAGAGAAAATATTTTTTAAAAAAACCTTATTTTTATAAAGTAAATATTATCCAGAAATGAGTCATCAAATTGATGTCGAATTGATATAAATTTAATGATTTCAACACCAATTTGATGTCGATTTGACGTTTAATTAACGATCATTTCTTGTTTTGCACACATGTTTTTAATGCTTCATACATGCTTTAAACGGTATCATAAAAAAAAAACCTTAAAATATGTTTTTTTATAATACTGTTTAAACCAATTAAATCAATTAAAAACTGTTAAACTGTTAAATCAATTAAAAACCAATTAAAAACCAATTAAATCAATTAAAAACTGTCAAAACTGTTAAATCAATTAAATATGTTTTAAAAAGTACAAAGATTTTTATCAATCCTGCCTATTAATCGATATTTGCCGAAAATGTAATGTATATATATATATATATATATATATACAGTGAGAGCAAAAAATATATATATATACATATATACACAGAGCTTAAATTTTTTTCAACAAAAAGATTCTACGACCTGACACGTGCGCGGTTCGTTTTATCACGAGCGACCTTTTGTGTTGTCACTGGTGCGCGTTCATGCAGGTTGCGAGCGAGCGGAAAGAATTGAAAAAGTCGGAAAACTGCTAGCTGTAAGAGAAGCGAGAAAGAGACCGATGCAAGATTCGCGACAACGCGGTGTTCCGATTACGCGGCGCAGAAATTCCGAGGACGCTTCCTGGTATTTGGAAAACGATGCCCCGTATTTGCATCTGACGGAAGGAACGAGGGATGCAGGAGAGGAAAGAGGGTCAGAAGAGGGAACTATCAAGAAAGAAGCGTATGAGCTTGGTGCCAACAACGTTCCTGTGCCGCAGGCTGAGCGGTTGGTGAGGCGAGACGAGGGAAGACCCGAGTATTTCGCTAATTAGGTCGCCTCGCCGGCCGCCAGGATTCAGGAACGCCAAGCATTTGCTACTCTTGATAGGGCAGAGCACTCGGCTTACCCTCCTGCGTCCTCCTAACCCCTTGCTACACCCCGTTGCCGCCTACAAACAAGCCCCGACCAACTACTCCTTCCTTGGTGATCCGAACTTAGAATTTTGGTCCTTGAACTTATGCGAAAGAATCTCTGTTATGTATGAACAACGAATTATGAGAACATTCACTATTAGATAAGCTTTGTCACGCCTCCCGAAAGAAATAATTAAATATCGATTTAAATTTGAATGCAATGATGTAACAAATTAATGACATTAATGAAATAAAACTATTAACATAAAACTATTAAAAATAATAATGATATTAAATTATATCATCAATTTCAATAAAAGATATGAAATATTTGTTATACTTAATGTATTTATTTTTTGATGATAATTCTATAATCGTCGAATCTTTTTATGTGCAGGATAAAAAATTAATCTATATAAAAAAAAGACATTCAGTAGAAATGCAAATAAATCCCTTATCTTATCAAAATGAAAATTTGCTTCTATTTTCGATAAAATCTATTTTTTGACATATGTTGTTTAAATAATTTTTATTTTTTGGAGGAGTACTACTATTCTAAATCTAGAATTTTTTAAAATTCTCTTTATAATAAATAATGTTCATTCCAGCGAAGATCCAAAAGATTTCATAGGTCTTTCTCCATGATACAAAGTCTGAGAACAAGTCTCTTGTTCTATCTAGCGTGTAATCTACACTGATCACAAGCGTAGTGCCCTTCTTCTTTTGCAACTGCTTTTACTTTATCGGTTTAAAGTTACCACTCTTTAATCTTCGACAAGAGATGAATGTCTAGATCTTGTCTTTACTTCAACAGCTATTTTATTTTATGACGGATGAATCAATATTATGTTAACACTTGTGTACTATTGAATGTTGAAATTTAATAAAAAAATAAGTCAACTGCAAAATTTATATGTATATATGTATATAGAAATTGCACAAAATGCTACTTTTTACCTTTAAAATATTGTTTTATTTTATACAAAAAGTAGTTATAAATTTGCTTTAATTGACACAGAGAATTAATCTTTTGGAATAACGTAGTAATTTTTTTATATACTGAGAAAAAAAGTGTTTGGTATTTGTAATTATAATTGCATGATAAAATAATTATGGTGTAGTAGCTCTTTTTTTATGATTATTACTGCTAAAATGTTAATAATAATAACCATATATGGTTCTTTAAAACAAGAAAAAAATTGTACTATAAATTATGATAATTTTAAGTATTAATATAAAATGACAAAATATATAGGTAAATGATATAAATAAAATAATCGTTTTTATTCAATAAACGCAATTGCAATTATAGTGAATTATGATCTTTTTCTTAAATTTACTTACTATTTATGTGGTAATAACATAAAAAATATATTAAGGAAGAATTAAAAATTTTTGAACATTGTGTATGATTATTATTAATTATTATTAATAGCACAATTAACTATATTTGTATAGTTGAAATAACTATAAATATACCCAGGGTATTTAGCGTAACGATTCACACGATTTCTCAGATACTTCCGACAGTTAAAAAAAAAATTAAAAGGTGAATATTTATTTGTCACAGGCTACAACATGCGATAGAAGAATTAAAAAAAATTGTATGGTATTATTTAAAAAATTTAAGATGACTTTGATTTTCTTATGGAAAAAATTTTTTTTAAATTTTTTTATCGAATGTCGTAGTCTATATAAAACAGAGAGAGGAATACTTTCATCCTTCACTCTTTTTTTTAACTTTTTTTTCACTGTCGAAAGTGTCTGAAAAATCGTGTGTGGATTGTTGCACTGAACACCCTGTATAGGGTATATAACATCCCAAAAATGACTATAAATTATGGCAAACATTTTTTTCATTCATTGTAGGTTAATACATTATTTTGTTACAAATCGTTACAAAAGTTTTTCTGTTTTATCAGTCACTATTTCTATGCTAGCAAAGATATTTGAAATTTGGTATTCACGACGTTCATGGGAAGACTGTATTCAATTAAATATTTTTAATTGTTGAATGTATGTACGCGTGCGTGAGTGACGTATGTAGTCGATCGTGCGACTCGCGCTGGTAAAGCTACTACAGAATTCAAATCGATCGTACCGCGTATACTCGTGCCGGATAACTTCCGACTTGGAAGTTCGCATAATAACGCGGATACTATCGTCCGACCGTAATTAACCGCGGCGGCGCTGAGGTTAATGAACAATGGAGCTCGCAATCGAATTGTGCAACCCGATATCCTCCGTAAGACACGCCGCATACTTATCGATCAAGCCTAACCCACGCCGGAGTCTGTCCGTGACAGGTATTGTTTGATGATAGTGTTGACCACACTCTTTGCCGTCGGTATCTGTCATCGGGCTATCATTTATTTTCAGAAGATATTGAACGAAATTGTTTATTGAAATGTTTATGATCTTATCTTTGGCCGATCGTGTCCTTTGTCTCTGTCACATACATTTGTATCTGAGAAAAATATATTTTGAAAGCTCGAATATACGGTTGCTTGTCAACACCGAATGGTTGTAATCAGTCTATATTGGATGCACAGCATGGATTATGATACTTGCATTATTCATTGTGAAATGCAAATGTTTGCAAATTATCCACGTATTCTAGCTTCTCATAATTATTAAATAATAAATATCCAGAGGTTTATAGTAATATTATTCGATATTATAGCGAATAGAATCTTATTGGAACGATCGGACATTAATGAAGCGGAATTAATTCTCGTAAAATATTACAGATTAGTTGAATTACGTTGCACAGCTCACTTAGTCATTAGTTATGGATTTAAATCACAATGGCAATTTAGTTTAGAGATGAGGTTTAGAGACGGATTTACTAGAGTTAGAATATGGTGAGTAACTTGGGGGCAGCCAATCAGACCGCAGCACACCAAACTCGGCTGAAACAGGAGATGAATTCCTTCCAGATACAACTACAGGCTTCCTATTCTGCCAATGTATAGATGCGCACAAAGCTGTGTTGTATCTGTTTGATTGGTTTAAACGGCTCTCGTATAACCACAACTGTACCAACTATCTGCGAAATGCCTTAACCGGATATATTGGCACAATCGAGTAACATTCGCTTATCGATTCTCTCAATTTTAACCAGCGATTTTTTCCATTTCTATTTTTAAATTCTACTATCTCAGTAACGTTTAATACCGATCGATTTAACTTTTCCACATTTAGCAATCGTTGATGTGGGAAATCTGTTTTGATTGCTATTTTCGAATTAAATAAGCTTACAGATACTCTTTTCTTAAACGTCTCCATGCATGAAGTTCTAATAATAAAGTAATGATTATTCGTTTATCTTACTATATAAATCGTACATTTATGTAGTTATAAATTTTGTTTTATTAATAATATTTTAAATCACTTAATATTCTACTTCCCAGATAAAAGATATGGTATGATCCATTTATATTATTTCGATATATATATTATTTCGATATTAACTATAATATTAATTATAATACTATGACGAATGATTTGTTATAATAGAACTCACCACATAGAGACCCTCCAAAGCACCAAGAAGCGTGACTAGCTCAACGTTCTCAAAACGATCATCTGGCAGTAGTACCAACAAAGGACATTTTACTCCAGCTTTTAAAGCCCTAATAAATGCAGAAAAATAATAAACTCAGTTAAATTGATGAATTAAGCTCTATAAAATTAGCACGACCAAATAAGCAGAATCGAATTGGACCTACCAGAATTTTTAGTACTCATTTTATATTAAATTGTACCATCAATAATAATTTTGTACTACGTGCTATTTCGAAGAAAATCGTGGCGCTGCTAGCTTAATATTAAGCTGGCAGGACCAATTAAAAAAAAAATAAATAAATAAAAATAATATCAGAAATCAATAGGATTGAATTTGTACTGTGATTGTATTTTGTACCATCAAAAAAAATTGTATATCATGTGTCATTTCCAAGAAAACAGTGCTTTTCAATTTTTGCGCAACTCCCATGTAACCAACTTAGTCAATTTAAAACGTATTAAAATGGGATCAACGGTATTCAAAAGAAAATAATTTGTACCACTCTTATTTTCGTTCGTATCTCGAAGGGTTCGGAGTGCTTTTCAATTTTGACAATTCAGACACGAGATTTTCTAACAATTTATAAATATACTTTAT
>NW_011627746.1:0-56733 GCF_000204515.1 Acromyrmex echinatior | reverse complement strand
TATATATATAAAGTATATTAAATATACAATAAAATTAATTCAGAAGTAGAAGGATTCACGTATATAGAAAGTTGACTCAAAAGAAAGTTGACAGTAATTACGGTGCAGACATATCGTTTATATTCGATGATTGTTGGCGGACATTATAATCCACGCAGTAATATTGCCATCATAGAACTTGCAGTAATATTACACTCCAGAGAGGATGTTCATGCAAAAAAGAGAAAAAAAATGAGTTCTCTGGGGACAAGTACAATTCTCATTGAGTATCCCGAGACACGAATGGCTATTCTCGCTCTCTTTGTTTCTAATTTTCATCTTGTCGGGTGTAATACAAACGTGAGCTATATAACCGAAGGTGCCTCTCACTTTTGCGAATCACGAACTATTAATCTATTCCTGAAGTATATTGCTATCATGTTTAAACTTTGTTAAATGTTCCTGATGCGTTGCGTGCGATGTCTCGTACTTGGTAATTTCGAGAAACTATCGTTATATCACAGTTCTCAAATCTCCCGTTCTATTCTCAATTCAACAAAGTACTTTTGATTTGAGTTTGGTATTAATGTCGCGTAGAACCGTGCACCGCTATTATTTCGAGATCTTAAAAGGACCGTAAATACCACATTATTGCTTAGATATGTAACGGAGCGTGATAACAGTTTTGCCCGCAAAAAACAGTAATAATTAAAATACAGACTAAAAGAATAAAATTCGAAGGTTGTGACCAGTTTCCTCTGGGGAATACTATGAAGGTTTGCATGAGGAGAAAAATAAATTACAAATGTAAGCAAATTATACTTTCAAATAATTATACAGAAACTGGCATCCAAGAGTTTATGAGCTTTATTCTTTATGCTTTATTTTTAATTTATTACTTTGTTGTTTACTGTTTATATTATTTATATAATATTTTAAGTATATTAAAATTGGTATATTTTTGTCACGTAGTGATATGGTGATAACAATACCACGCTTATCTTTTAGTCTGCTTTTGATATTGTGCAAAATTGTAAGTTGCAACCAAATTTAAAAAATACTTACTATTAAAACAAAATGTGTATAGAGTAAAGTAAGGTAATTTGGATACGTTAATAAAAATTTTGAAATTGTGTAAAAGAATCGAGGTCGTATAGTGTAATTAAACATACAAAACATATACTAAAATTTCTGCAATGTTAACCTATTCAAATAATCTCGCTTTATCCTAAATTGATACGCAAGATACGTTCATTATCATTATTTGTTCTTTTTTCTACTAACATAGAACGTGCTGATCCATGCCAATCTTCCGTCACTACTGTCCGTGTAAAAAAAAAAAAAAACAGTGCCAAACGGACAGGAATTTCATTTTTCAATCGAATTTCGGAACGGACAGGCGTATGGTTCGCGCGGAATTTCGTTCGTACATCATTGCGTTTCCCATATGCAGCTATTGGAGTACACAAAACGCTGACAATCGTTCGTGGTTCGTTTCGTTGCAAGACCATCATGTCGTTAGTGAATGAACACTCGATGCTTATACAAAGATGTTCGAAATTGTAAACATACAATCAAAAGCACTTAATTAATTACTCTCACGCCGATTTCCATTGTAACGAGCTCGAAAAAAATACAATGATTTTTTTCAAATATATGCAAATTGCCGACACGAGAACGCAGATATAACGTCACTTTCTGAGTGCTCGCTAAATCCAATTATATCCGGACAATGAAAAACACTGGAATTTGCGCGCTTCGATTGTGGAATTTAGTAAAGTGTCCCTTATATAGTTGAAGAATGCTTATTAGAAATACCAAAGAGATTAAAAATATTGTTGAATTATTAGTGATTATTGTTAAAGAATAAAAAAATTGAAAAAAATATTTTGTTTTGCAATAAATATTGATTTGTATATGTATAGACAAAGACTGAACATGTAGAAATCTTGTTGAACTGAAATTAAAACAAGATAGTGTAGGCACGTGGCGTTGCTTTGATAGCATTGTATCACTATATGTATATCATTCTTTTTATTGTCTTATTAGCCTATCTCTCCAATTAAATAATAGTTATCGACATAGCTATATAAAACCTGGTTATCTCTCCCCAAAATGAAAGATAACCAGGTTTTCTATGTCGATAACTATTATTTAATTAATTGATAACATGAAGAAATTAAATTAACGGGTAATTGTTAGTCCGTAATTATCAACGAGATTAAAACCTAAAGACAATAAAAAAATTTAATACTTTGTAAAATAGGCAATAAAAGAACTCTTAAGGGTTGCAGCGCAAAAATCGAATTTGCTTGGAAGCAGTAGTGCATAAATCGAAGATATATTTCGCATAGTTAGATAGGATAATTTTGCAATTTTTAACGACTTAGGGATGAATATGACTTGCTCCAAAAGGAAAGTGCCTTAAGGGAGCGCAAAAATTGAAACTATGTGAATATGAAAACGCATAAATAATGGAAAAATCCTGTGTATTTGATTTTTCAAATCGATTGTTATTAACACGTGGAGAGGGGAGGGGGAGGGGGCTAACTGACAGCTTATTCAGCTCTTCCACAAAAAATTTTTTTTAACTAAAATGAGTGCAAAAATTTTTTTTTGCGGATTTTGAGAACGCATAAATAGCGCATTATTATATAATTTATTCATTAAGCTTGATTAAGTGATGGGGACCAATTAGGCAGACGTTTTGGTTAAGTGATGGGGACCAATTAGGCAGACCGTACCCTTTTGCTCAGCTAATAAATGCGAACTTAAATATATATTACCCGACTACAACATAATACATATCGCTTCTTTATATCTTTATTCAATACATTATATTTTTATTTAAATGTATTATAAAATCGTATTTGAGAGCTAATAAAATAAATTCATATAATACATTTCTATAGACATAACGATTCTGTTAGTTTGGCATTCACGTTAAAAAAACTATAAAAAGAAAAAAAAATATGTGAGATCATACAAAAGAATTACCGTTTTATTCCCTTCGTGGCTGCCTCTGCGAAACTCCGCACATCGTGATAATCCATGTTAAGCGGACCCGTTGGGCTGTAAATGAGCCTTTTTGCGAGCAAATTGATGGGCAAAACCGCGCCGATCACGCCCAGTGCAGCATCGATCTGGGCCGCGGTATAGAGGACGGTTTTGAAGGGTTCCGGCTCGTTGGATCCAGGGGTACTTCCTGACACCAGAATAATGCCATCGTATTCGCCGCTGCAGATATTCGTTTCAATTTTCAACTGACATGGCATCCATCTGAAATGAATCATTATCCATGTTATTTGAACGTTTCACTTATTAGCAAATCCGATTAGACAAAAGCAAGATAATTAATCGTTAGCGAGAATACGATAGGCCCATTGAAGTCAATATAATTACAATGGAATACAAAATTAGCAGAGGAAGATAAAAAAAAGAAAATGAGAGAGAGTCATGAGATTCAATGCCATTTATCCATTAGAATTATTTATTTGCTAAAATTGTGGCCTGTTAGATATTGTATATTGAAGAGTGAATGCAAATGCTTTAATTTCATTTTTATAAATATAAATGTAAACAAATTTTAACTGTTATTCGTATTATTTCTATAATTATATTCGAAATTTTGTGCGCGTATTTTCAGTAAAATTATCTACAAAATCTCTCAAATAGAATCACAAACAGGAGATATAAAATTTACATTTGTTTTTCGATGTATCTTGCAGTGTTTATGGGACAGTGTCGCATTTGATTTTCTTTGCGGGAATGTTTACCCATACATCTGTCTTTTCATATTTGCAATTTCTCCTTATTTTTGCTCGAATAAAATCGGATAAGAAAGCGGACTGAATATTCGCATGTGAAAAGAAATAAAATTACTATATAATACTTTATGATGAATTAATAACGCAAACGTTAAAAGACCAAGATAAATACTACAATCTAAAATTTACACAGCTATTAAACTGTCGAACGTAATGTTAAAACAATTTAAAAATTTCTTTTTCCCTTATTGTTACTTTAATTTTGATTTATTTCCATTCATTTTCATTTATTCTTTAAAGTTTATTCTTTGAGCATTCATGCACATGTTTTACATTTTCGAGCATTTGTAAACATCATTATTATATTTTAAATAATATTATTTATTCGACAAACATAAAACAATAATTAAAGATCGGATGAGATTTTTGTTCACAGATGATTTACTTTGATTATGTTATATTTTTAAATGATGTCGATACTATCATTTATTTAGTACAGTGAATAACGTATTTCAATGGGTACAGATTTTAATTGTCCATTTTAATAGGAATTAACTTGGGGTATTATTTCTATCTTGTGTGTGTGTGTGAGAGAGAGAGAGAGAGAGAGAGAGAGAGAGAGAGAAAGAGAGAGATCTTGTTTTATCTTGTATATTGTTTCTAATACAAATGATCTATTATCAACTTTTTTAAAGATGGATCGTTATAATAGTAAACGTATCTAAAACATTTTTATTTTTATACCTCATATTTATTATATCTTATTTAATTTTATATATTTTATGTTTTTAATAACAACTGCCATTGTATTAAATTACATTAAATAACTTATTCCTTGGAGAGCGAACAAGTTAATAGAAAAGGATTATAATTAATATTTTTTTTTAGTCTCAGATTGATTGTGTTTAAATGTCCGAACGTTTCAGCGCACATTTGAGATAAATTAAATTCATGAACCAAGAATTATATTATTCGAAACATCTAATTTTGACCGGACCTAAGCGCTCTCTACTATATTAGTATTTTTGTGTGTATGTTAAGAAATATTCTTTAATAATAATTTTTTAAGACTTATTTTCATTTTTTGTTCTATTGTATTTTATTAAACGTAAAAGTCAACATATTAAATTTAAATATTATAAAATCACGAATAACGGTGAAAGTATAATATTGTTAATATTTTGTAAATTCAACTTTATTTAATTATAGATACGATATTTTGTTAGAAAATAAATGCTTTTAGAGTACTGTGTTCCAACTATATAAATATTCTGTAAAATACATAGTATTCTTATCAATGACGGTAACTATAAATATCGTTATCTTCTTTTACATTTAGCAAAATGAAGATACGTATTATTAAATGTGCGACTTGGAGAACAAAATGGTTTAGTAATTTAGATGAATATAATCGCTGGATAAGATTACTGAGAGTAAATTCCACGTGGAATACATTAGCATTATATTAACAATATCTCTAGCATCGCTTTCACAGATGAAAGTAGTCGCTGCTAAATATATTGCTTAGATATAAATAGTCGAAAATTGTTATCATTAAAATGATATTTAAATATTTATAGAATACGAATATTTATATAAAAAATTATTAAATGATATATTTTATGTTTTTATCTCGGATTTAGTGTATGTGGATATATATTTGAACATGTCACATATACAGATAAATAAAAAACTAAAGATAATATAATTGTAGAATATGTTCGTTGATATGTAAACGTTCATATTCCAGAGTAAGAAAGTTTATATAAAATCTATACAAATATTGCTATATACATCTAAAAAGGCTACATAAACCTCTTGCCATAATACCACAAAGATTCTTTTTATACAAAAGGAAAGAAAATATTGGAGAAGTACATGTGCACATATATTTTATAGGAATGTACTACATGAAATGTACGAAAATTTTGAAAGTAATTCCGAAAAGTGATTGCCCGCGAGTTGTTATGAAAACATTCGGTTCTTACGATCGCTTAACGATAATATCTCTCGAAGTATCTTTCGAAGTATCTATACACGCGAAATCAACCTAGTAATGCTGAGTCACAATTCGGACACAATAACATTGAATTCTATGGAAGATAATAAATCTCAAGAATACATAATATCGCGCACGCGGTAAATCGAACATCGATCGATTACGAACATAATCTAACAGACAATAACGCTTCCTCACGCTTTCATGAGCGTGTGCGTGCGTGTGTGTGTGTGTGTGTGTGTGTGTGTGTGTGTGTGTGTGTGTGTGTGTGTGTGTGTGTGTATACATCACACAGAGATAATGAAGTCTTCGTAGATCTACGATCATTGCTATCAGGTGTTTCTATGAGCTCGCTTCGTGCTCGTTTATGCACGATTCGCTAATAATTTACCCTCGAGTTTACCACTATCTAACTGCATCTAGTATTTGCCAAAACTAACAATAGCTTAAAGAATAAAAAAATTAAGAAAAACGTGAGTCTTTAGGAATTATTAGATTATACTTTGTGTAACGCGTGATTGATGAATAATATTTCACTTTTATTTATTTATATCAAGTATATAATGATTCAAAATTGATCAAATGTACCATCAACATAACATATGTACAAACAAATAAGCATTTATGATTTTGCTATAATTATCTTTGTTTACGAATTTTTAAAAGAAATTTATAATAATATCGATTTGTAACGATTTGATCAGTTTCATGAATCATTATATACGTCAAAAGTTTTAAAAAAGAAACAACGTCAAGTTTTGCATAATTTGAGTTAAGGAAGAGATAAAAATAACATCGTGGAAACTATTGTATTTTATGGGATTTTGATGTCGACTTATCTCAGCTGCTAATGAATGAAACTTACTTCTATCAAGTGCATGCACAATGTGCAATCAATCAGGAGCATGTTCTAAGTTACGAGCTAATGATGCCGGAAACTTTGCAGCTTCGAAACAGTTGGGCACCACTGGGTCTCGCGTAACAGTGCGAAACGAACCAACATTGGCTTAGAGAAATTCGCATTTCTCATGAGTTCGCGCGAATTCTCAAGCAAATATGTTTACGTCGCGTTTTCGACATAGACTACTTAATTATTTACCAAGAATCTACAATTTACGATGAAATTACGAATTATATTAATTATAGCGCACAGTTGTAGGAACAACTCAATATACCACTTGATATCTTCGACGATTAATATATAATACAAGTCGAAGAATAACAATAGTTATTCTTATTTCAGAAAATACAGCGAAAGATCGGAACTAGATATGATAGAAATTTAAAGCACTAAAATATATAAAACTCGAATCTTTCAAATGTAAAACCTTTGAAAGCATAATAAATTTATGCTTATACAGCATTGAAATGTAGAAATCTTTTGTATGAGAGCATTTAATTTTACGCGATGCTATTCTCTTTTAAAGTTCGTCAAAGCGCGATATTTCATATTCCTATCTATTTCTATCATCCTTTTACAAAATTTAAAATGGCTAATGATCGAAATCCATCTGCATGAATAATTATTCCCTCGTGCACTAAATTACTGTTATCCCGTCAAAGGTCATTCGCGTTTAGAATACAGCATTTTACCGGCGCATGTCGTACGAGCTTTCCGTGTATTTACCTTGATTCCACCGCCATGATGCGCCGCGCCCACGCTGTACTCTTAAAGATACTCTGTGCGAGATAGCGTACGGAAATGTATATGTATTATCTTCTGCACAACTGTAACGTGAAATTCATACGCCTCTTGATAACCAACGAAAATAGACGTATGGCTGTTGCGCGTATTCTACACGATCTTGCTGTCGTACTGTCAAAATGGATGTCTCGTGGCCTGATCGAACGCCTCGAAAAAGCGAAGAGCGCAGGATCGAAACCGTACTCGCGGCACGCTTCAAATCTGAAATCCGGCGACGGTCACTGTAACAACACTGAAAATAGTTGAAAAAGTAAAAAAAAGAAAGAAAAATGTATTGTATGTTATGCATATATATTTGAGAGAGAGTGAGAGAGAGAGAGAGAGAGAAGAGAATAATAAAAGTAGAAAGTTATCGCTCGATGTTGTCAGAGATATTACCTTCTTCTGCATGATAAGATTTGTGAGCAACCAACTCGAGAACGTGCACAATACTAAAGTCTGTGTTTTCTTCTGGAATATACCGACCGACTGTCTTTACCACTACATAGCCATCCTGTCCGGAGGAGGATATATACTGATATGAAACTACTACCGTTAAATCGTCGCAACGTTGCCAGCGTTGTAACGTGGTCTGCACACCGGATCACCTTGAATTTCCAATCCTAAACAGATGCAGTATCGATGGTCGGATGGTCGACGATGTATATCTGTAGACTATGTCTGACTTTTCCGAACTCTTTATTTCATTTATCCATGCTAATTTATTTATATGCAAACAAATATAAACAAGAATAATAGCTATCTCATTTAGTCACTTAATTAAATCACTTTTATTACTTTTCTTTAATAAGTCACTAAAAGCCACTTTCGTTTAAAATGAGTCACTATAATCACTCTTTTTCCTAAGCCGACTTAAAATTTGTAAGTTATAAGTTATAAATATAAGTGTTCTATTCGTATTTTGTCTCTTGTCTGATTGACAAGAGACAATTGTTCTTATTGTTGCTTACTAGATATTTAGTCTGAGTATCTCATTATTATTTAGGATAATTACTATTTAAGACAACCCAAATGTTGCGTGCGAGTAAGATAATGTTTTATAAGGAAATTTAAGACGTTTCTTCGAGAAATTGAGTTTCTAGATTTTTTTGAAATTTGAATATTAATATGTTTAAAATAATTTTATTTATATATGGGGTTAAATTTCAAAGATTCTAGCTGAAATAGAGATATTTATCTTCAAAATTTCAGCTCTTATCACGTAAACTCCTATATCAAGCTTTATCGAAATAACACTTTAACTTTGCGGCGAAAATCTTCTACAGATTAAAAAAAATAAATAAATATGTAATATAAAAATATTATTGGAATCTTATTAAAAAAATGGGAAGGCTTAGCGGTGCCGTTTTTGAATTAGAGTAGTTTAAATTTGTAATTTAGTGAAATTCTTCTTCTCGCACGTCAAGCGGCAAGACAGGAACATGCTGTTGCCACATTTCAATTGTCTTCAGTGTAGACTAGTGTTTGTGCACACAGATACGACACATTTATTCATGTGTGTATGCTCGCCTCAAAAGTTTGCTTTCTCTTCAGACTCTTCAGAGAGCAACGCGCGGAGAGGCATATTCATAAGTTGTATGCGATTAACTTTCCAGCGTGATTGTAGCCGGAGAAATATACCTTAACGTCTGCGCGCCAATCGCAATTGATCTATCCGAATTGTCGGCGCGCATCTCACTCTACGTAATTATATTCAAACTCTCAATTGCATAAACATTTGAGCCTTATTTTGCATTTCGCGATGTGAATGAAGGACAAGCTGACTGATGTACACAAAACGTCGGAAATAAAAACACAATAATAACAGGATAACGAGTTACTTTTTAAAAGTAACTAACCGTGAATAAAAATGTAGATATTTTAACAATTTTTCAGCAACGAATTAATAAAACTCAATTTTTTGCGAAAATTTTTATTATCCAATACTTTCAAAACTATTTTTAATTTAATTTTAAAATGGTAAATTGATTTGTAATTGTCAAATAAAAAAATATTTATCTCAATATGCAATTTTATTTTGAAATTATATTTAAGACGAATTTTTATACAATATATTAGAATATATAGTTTTCAGAAATCAATTTGTATTAAATTTGTATTCAATTTTTGCTGGATAATTATCTTTAAAATGAATCATTTTTTTAAATTAAACTGATTAATGACTTTTGACATCTGAAGTCTATGCTGAAAAAAAAATGTTGCTATAGGCTAGAACGAGGCTTTTTCTTGCCACAATTATACTTTTTCAACAGCATGTATTGAAAGGTTAGAATATTTAAAGGTTGTGCTTTTAAAAAGAAATCATTGTATAATGTAAGTACATCATTGCAAAGAAATATTATTTGTCGTAAATTTTCATAATTTTAAAATAGAAACAGAGAGAGAGAGAGAGAGAGAGAGAGAGAGAGAGAGCAATCATTTCATTTTTTTGTCTGCTATGTATTTAATGAGGAAATAATATTTAAAATATATGTATAACATTAAAATTGTATTTATATATTAATATTTAATTATGTTGACAATTATTGGATAGTTATCGACTTATATCTATAGATATGCCAACATTTAGACTAGATATTTAATAATTTGAATATGCTTAAATAAAATTATACTAATCTTTGTCATATATCAAAAGTATAGCATATTCAAGATTAGCATTTACATGAAAAGAGGTTGTCTTAAGGTTCTCAAGTAACTACTAAAACAGATAAAAATTAATGAATTATATTATTGAAATAATAAATATATAGGCACAATGATACAAATAAAAATCAACGATCACAGTCGCTGGATTGGCATTCCATTACGTATCATACATATTGGAGAACACAACTTAAAAAATACACAACTTATAAAATAACTCACATTCTTTAAAGTACAAAAATAACTTTTAATATCAATGTCTAAGACGCTAGATAAATTTGAAAACAATTCACACACGAATTACATACGTATGTACAGATATGCGCAATCTTCTATAAGATACTTACTATAAAAAGTTCGAAATTCATTTAAAGTTTAAATACTATGTTAGAGGAACCCTCGCGTATGACTGCTGTTTTGCAATCAAATATCTTTACCTAATACGAAGTTATATACTATTGCAGAGTATCAATTTGAATCATTGAATCTAAAAACAAAGTTATAAAAAATGCGGCCCTATTTCTTCTTTGTAATTTTTTTGTAATCTCTAGACTTCTTTGTTTAACTTCTTTAATATTCTTCTTACTTTTTTTCTTATTAACTGACAAAAGTTACTTTCATTATTTTCATGATATAAGAAAAAAATTATTCTTACAGTATAACATTCACGAAATAAAAATAAAGTACGAAAGAACATGTCTTGAAAAAACATAAACGTTCGTTTGACACGAACAAGTATATAAAGATAAAAGAGAAAATTTTGATCTATTATATTAAATTATTTTTGAAAAGTAAATATAATTCAAAAAATCAATCCTCTTATTGAATATAGTTAAAGAAGAAGCGTAGTGAGAATACTTTTGAATACATATTTCAAGTACACAATCGAAATAATGTGTAATAAGAAAAGCAAAAAAATTACATTATCGGTTGATAATTATTTGATTATTAATTTTTCACTATAATCAAGTTACATAATTATGTATTCAGTTGCTAATAGTAATTATACTGATTTTCACTTCTATGCTCCTTCGCTTAGATACAGAAATCATTCATTGCGAGCAGTGACATGAACTCAGTCAGCAAAAGCATGTGTACTTGATAATTTTCTCTAGTAAATCGTGTTCATGTCTAAATGCAGCTTATACGTGTCTTGTAGTTAACTTTAATTGGCACACGCAAGTTAAAAGTTTTCATGAATTGCATCTCTGAATTGCTTCCATTTGAGCAATATTTTGAGCTGAATATGAGAGCTCGAGCACTGTAATTCGAGGGAAACTTTGCATACGCGTAATTACGTTTCACGCGCACAGGTCACAAACCCACGTGTATCATATTTGGATAATAAAATCTGGCACTAACATATACACAACTGTTCACTTATTATAGTTATAATTCTCGCAAATGTTGAAATTTTTTATTCAATAATTTGGTCAATAGTGATACTGCGAACAATGCATGCAGAACATTTGCAAATTTGCATTGCAGTATTTATAATCTAGTATGCTTGCCAATTTCATTGGTTACATCCAGAGAAGCGTTCTTTAGCACGTTCAATTTTTCCACATAATTATTATCTAGATGTAACTTTCCTTTATCATCGATGCATCCTTGAGGAGAGTGGCATTCGTGACGTCTGTATCGTTTTTATTCCCAAGATGAATATTGCTGATGTAGAGCCTCCGTTTTCCAGGAAATAATCCTGCTATTTTTCGTGCTGTAGGATGCAGCAAGTGCTCTTCGTATTTGTCAGCTTCGGCATCGGCAGTAATTAAACTCACAATGATACCAACGCCGACGGTCGTTATGCTACCGATAAGAGCGTAATACATGTAGGTGATTCCATAAAGAACATTTAAAGGATTAGATGATTCATTGATTACGTCGACAGATGATGGCGTAATGTTTTCCTGAATTGTTGTCCAGTTAGTGAAGTTTGATGCATAATACTCTAGACTAATTGGTCTGATGACCCATGAGGAAAACGTTTCATTGTCGCAATTCTCTGTCGATAGAGGTAGCATCTCAGGCACGTTACCCTGTTTGAGGTGACCATAAGTGATCCACATCGTTGTTACATGACTAAAAATCATACCAGCGGCGGCACCTTTCCAATTAGCACAAGGTATCAACATAGCGAGGAGAAATACACCAAGAAGAGGTCCGGATGTTGCTGACGTCATTAGCATAGAAGATTCTATTACGCCAGATAACATAGCTACTAAGAAACTAATGCCGATTATTATTAAACCATAAATAACACCGATTATTTTGATCGCGTGAAGCTGCTGTGTGTCTTTCATATCACTCAATGCAGGTATGTGACTCAGGAAATCTTCGAAAGTCACCGTCGCAAGAGAATTGAGATTAGATACCGCTAAAGTCAAAGCGCTATTGAAAAGAGTTGCCATGACTAGACCAAGCATTCCGGGTACTTTTGAGAATTTATCTTCGACATAGAACGGTACAATCTCGTCAATCTTCGAAATATATCCCAAACTAAGTGGATCACAGTTGGCGTAATTAGCAAAAATCACCATTCCAACGATCCAAGATAACGAGAACAAGATTGTGATTATGGGTACATTGGCCATCATCGTTCTGAAAAAATAAAAAATATTTTTTTATTACAAAAAAATCGAAGATCAAAATATAAACTTAAAAATTATAAATAAAAATTGATACAATAATGTTGAGCTCAAGATAGCAATGATTATTGAAATATATTAAAAATTATACAAGGAGATTGTTTATGTTATTACATAAATGCATGATACAATTCTTGAAAAAAATTAATGTTATATAATTGTTATTTGCGTTCATGCTTACAAGCGTACAAGTTTTTTAAATAAGTTTTTTTTTCTTTTAATGCATGCAATAAACTTTTGTGCTCGCATTATGCTCTCGGTACGTGCAATGATTGAAATAGATTTTGTATTTGTCTACACAGTAGTACTTTAATATAATTGACGATAATGCAAAAACGACGATAGTAAGTTGTTGTAACTGACTGACATCAAATTAAATGTTTCACAAAAAACGGATTTAAAAAAAAAATGAAATATGCATACATCGGATGTAAAGTAGTCAATATATATTTGCATTTACATAACATACATTGTGGAATGCTTATTGTTTTTATAATAATTGTAAACATTCTAAATTGTTTTATATTATTTTAATATAGTAAAGTTTGAATTTTATTCAAAAAAATTATTATTTATTTTTATTTGTTAATTACTCTAATCTTAAAAAATATGAGACTTTGCAATAAGTTCTATTTATGTACATTCTAGACATTCGTTTAAAATGCATTATTTAAAACAGTTTTGATGCAAATGCATAAGAATAACGTGTGTGTGTGTGTATATATATATATGCGGATAATATTTATATTAGATTTTTTGTGAGATTAACATAATAACGCGTGACAGTAGCACGTCGGAAGAACTGTTACGTAAACATAAATAAAAGTGGAGAATAACGAATAATTAATGAAAAAAGCTTGAATGCAGATGACGTTTGTTTGTATTTTTTCAACTTTTCGAGATAATGGAATTTAAATATTTAATTTTTTAAGAATAAGATGAAAGATAAAAAGAACTCAGAAGTGGAAAATAAGATAAGTGAGTGAATTCTTAAGTATAAAACAAAAACAATATAGGTTGAGATACAGTAGATACTTGTGATTTGCATTAACGCACATGGCAATTAAATCACTTATAATGTATCTCGATGTTAATTAAAATGCCTGTCAAGGAAAGAATATCAAATATAATATATCGCTTATGCAGCATAATGCATTAATATACATTAATACGGGTAAATCCCATAACAACATAAATTTTAAGTTAACTAACAATAACGACGCAGTTATTCATTATAATTTTATAATTTCAATCATTGAATAATTTGTAGCAATCTACAATAATAAATAATGAAGAATTTAATTCATCATTCCGGAATAGTTTTGCTTTTTCATTTTTAGTGAGACATTTATTCAGTCAATTTAAATGTATAGAGAAAATTTTATTTTAACGTACGTCTGTCGCCGATATTATAGAGCTCTTATTGAATAGTGAAAATATCTATACTAAAAGTTTGGCGCGACGCCATTTGGTTCCCTACGGAGTTCATTGATTATGTGATAATAGTAACTGTGGGCACAATTTTCTAAATCGATTCAATCGTGCCACTTTCCAAAAACAATTTCTATCGCTGATACTATGAGCATGGAAAATTATCGGTGTAAAGTTTATTAATTTATTATCACAAGAAATTCACTTTATAGTTTCTGACCGATTTCTGACATATTAATCACATTTATAAAAATAGAAACACCATGTAAAAATATAAATAATTATATTATTAGTATACAACGAGTATATGAAAATTATCTTTTATAAACAATTTCATAAAACTTTATTTTTAATCTGTTATCATAATATAAATGGACACTTAAAAAAAAAGTTATTAAAAAACAGTCTTATCAACAATATATAAATACACGTAATATTCCAAACTGATTTCAAATATTCATTTTATTATAATATATTTCGAAAATATGTGAAATATAGTGAAAGAAAATTTTTAATGACAATGAAATTTTATTTAATCTCTAAATTTTTTATTGAAATGTCGAGAATTTCATAAACATGTCACTTAATTTTTGTCACAATTATACACTTAATTTTTGTCATGGAAATATATAGGATTTAGATTCCTCTGACGATACATTTGCGAGTAATAAAATTTTACGGACCAACGGTAATGCATTTGTTCCATGTAGTGTTTCAGTTTGAGTGCGATGGTACCGCCGCGAATTTGTAACCATAGGCTTTTATACGCTTTCGATTGCCATCAGATATTGGACTAGAAAAATGTACGATTTTACGTTGACTACTGTACATGCGCCTCAATGTTTCGCTACGATTACAATTATGCGAGCGTGCGAACTACTTCAATTGTGCAAACAGCTGTATTTATACGATATAAACGGAATAAGTCTTAAATAAAAAATAACAAATAAAATTGATAGAAAAGAAACGTTTTCTTAAGGCTAAATATAATACACATGAACGAAAATACCCGAATTTAATTTTACGTCGAAGAATGTGCTCATGAAAATGATATGACGTTTTGCAAGTTTTAAAATTTTTTTTAAAAAGAATTTCTTCTCTTCTTGATATCATTTTTGCTTAAAAAATTTATTTTTTTATTAAATCAATAAAATTTGCAAATTTTTAGTTAATAGTTTTAATCAATATAATTTTTACATTATTTTACTTCTGTCCAAGGTGTCCAAGTAAACAATTACGAAGTCACGAAATTACATTAAAACCTTGAATAAATGTCAGAAAACATCAGACTGATATTAAAATGATGTATGATTTTCTTTTTCTGTCTACATAATTTTATTAAAACATTAATTAAAATGATAAATTATGTTTATTTATTGATAAAAATCTTTTCCAGACGTAGCACGAAAAAATATGCAGCACTGTAAAATAATGCATAACTATCCTACTACTACATTTTTCGAATTTATTTTTTAGACTGTATCTTTTAGATTTATTTATATTAGTAGAATTTTGTATTAAAATGTTATGATTTAATACTTTTAAAATACAATTTTATTCTCAAAATAAAAAATTTATTACTGAATCTTTTTTTCGTTTGATTGAAGCTATTTTGTGCTTTATGTACACAGTCATATTCAAGTTTCATTTATGTTTTAAATGTGTAAAGTGATAATTTGTGGAACACTTTGCATAAATCATATTATCCTTTAAGCTTTTTGACGACTTGTGCATGTGCGACAATGTGTCGTACAAGTCTGTCGTTGTACGCTAAAAGTGTAGAATTTGTTCAAAATGTGTAGGAAATTTGTTCCAAGTTTTCAATCGAGATAAACAGTTTACTTACTTGACAACCTTCCTATGACTGGACATACTGCAATATCTCTGGACAAAATTCTGCTGACATCCGAAAATGGATAAACTCATGAAGAGCTGTCCTATTGTCGCCGATGTCGTCGTTACTCGAAGATGTGGATCCATATCAAAACTGAAGATAGAATTAATTACTAAATAATAAAAAAAATAGATTTTATTGTAAGATATACTTAAAATAAAATTTTAAGATATTAAACGTTGTTTAAAAAACTACTCAATTATTTAAATTCTTCCTCAATTTTAAAAAAAGATGAATATGTTATTGTCTCCCCAAAATTTCAAAGATGTAGAAAATGCATAGCCTGTGAAATAATTTTGCACCGCTGCGGAATTTAATAATTTTAAATTGTGAAATGCGTAGCGAAGAATTTTAATATAAAATTGCATTTTAACATTATTCAATTTACTGACAGTTGGAATTGTATATTTTCGCCGAGATAATAATTCTAAAGTTCAGAGAGACGAAATGCGAAGCTACACAATAGGAATTCCGTACATCATTCATTTTAAGCGTGAATTAATATCAAAATTACATGTACTTAATGTTAATGTGAATTATCAGTGTAACATACTTGAAAAAATCCAGTCGACCACGTTCCTGAGTTACATTGAAGACGTTAACTGGTCCACCAACATTAACAGTTCCCTGTATAATGATTATCACAGATACACCAATCATTGCTAAGCCTTGTATAACATCCGACAGAATAGCGGCTTTTAAACCTCCCTGAAAAACGAACATACATAAATAAATATTAAGTATTTATGAAATAACACAATTTATTACTGAGTGACTAGTATATATAATGTATTAAATGACGAAATTAATATTACTTATGAGGTTATTTAATTTTAGAAATTTTAACCGTGCTAAATGATTCACGTAAAAAAGTAATCTACTATAATTCGAAATATATATTTGTATATGTATTTTTTTTATAACAAATGTATTATATTCTACACATTAATGTTCCATTATTTCAGAGATTAATATTAAAAGTTATACAGTTTTCATTATTTTTTATAATAACATTGTTTGCTGCTGTTATTCGCTCAATGCGTCCTGTTTATATACGTGCTTGATTGTTCCAATTTCCTATGGGACGAATATAAGTAATTTACCACTAGAATGTAATTTTACATTGCGCGCGGAAAATTCACGTTTATTAAAATTATATTGTAGTTTTACTCTTCATTTAAATTCGAAATATTGAACTTTCTGAAAATTGCTTCCACAGAAATCATCGCAAATAATTTAGTTTTCCACAAAGATTGAAATCAATATAATTTCAGATAAATGGATGTCAATCACAGAATGCAACATTATTTGTTAATATAATTTGTATGCTATAACAAAAGATGATAATTTTTAAATTTTTTCGCGTATTCACGAGTAAATATAAAAGACATTTTTATTTGTTGTATTTTTTATATATATATATTGTTTATATATTTCAATTTATTTATGCATCTCAATATTGATTATTCAATTTTAATTTCTAAATAAAATGTTGAACAAGAAAATTAAGAGAGAATATGTATTTGGTATTTAGAATTATGAATGAACATCGATATTTATGAAACAAATATATGGCATAATATACGTGTTCTTACTATGATCGTGAAAACCACAGAAATAGCCGTTATTCCTATGATACTAGCCCAGTACGGAAGTCCTATTACTGCTTTCAACGCGACGCAAGGAGTGAATACTGTGACTCCTAAGTTTAGCAGACTCCGTACGACGTAAGAGAAACTCGCCAGACATCTGACTAGTTTTGACTTAAACCTGGGGAATTTACATAATTAAGAGAGATTAAATGAAAAATTTCACGCATTTATCTTCGTGCTTTGAAATATAATCGTTATATGTAACGTTCTTCACGTCAAAGCAAAAATTTAAATTCAAAATGCTCTATATTAAATATTAATAGCCGATATATGTATAGAAATAATTTTTTTTCTAGGATTTTTTTCTTATTATTTTGATCTTTCTGTCAATATACATTCGAGTAAAATGGTAAAATGCTTTATTTAGTGCTTTAGTTTTTCTACGAGATAATATACTTATATTAGGAATTCAATTTTTGTTTTTGCTGTGCAGTTTGAATATTTATTAATAATTCTAAGTATTCTTCCTTTTTTTTTTCAATCTAAAATTAATCAATTATAATTTTCTAATATGATGTACAAGTTTTGGCTAATACTTTAAAAATATTTTATGATTAGATGTTATATATATATATATATAAAACATCTTTTTATTTTGCAAAATATATTCGCGATAACTCTTCCATAATACACTTAACGTTAATAACACTTTTTACTTTTTTTTAAATTTTAATATTATGAATTAATGAAAGATAGCATAAAAACATTGCTACGTGCAGTAAAATATTGCAGCGGATATATGTTGTTACAGAATATTTTGACACTATACACGCGCAAGGCAATGCACCAGAATCAATATTATACGATTAAAATCCTCGAATAAGCATGCGTATATATGCTGAAAAAAATTCTTATTTTTAGATTTTTAACTTTAAGATTGAACTCAATATGATTTTGTTATCGAGATTGCATCTCAATATTGTATTATAACTTGACTATAACTTGACTTTTCTTGTATATATAATAGATTTGCTCTGTTTGTTTTTATTTATGATTTAACATACCGTTAATACAATTTACGTAAACATAAATAGATATTTTTTTACATATTTTTTAAAATTCAAAGAATATTATCTGATAATATTATAATATAATTAATTAATATAATTAATATAATTAATTAATATCACGCTGATTATTTCGCGATATGAAAGAAAGAAGGAAAATAAAATTACCTCATATCCAAATATTGGTAGACTGACGTAATACCGAGGCTGTAGTAAACAGGTACGAAGACGAAACAGACGATGGGATATGCCAACAGCATCCCGTATAGAGTCTCCCACATGGCACTACCTCGATAATACAGTTCCGATGGATAACCCAAAAAGGACCTGACACCAAGGGTTCCACGAGCGATTGATAACATCATCGCACCCATCGACACGCTGCCGGTGGCAAACACGTAATTCGCCTTTGTTTCTTTTTTCTTCGTTTTGAAGTTTCCCCATAACGGTATCAGGAAGGAAATCACGATGAACCCGATGAACACTAGATAGTCCACCACCATCGATGTGATATCAGTCGTCATCCTGAATCCACGATTGCTACGGGACTCCTACGATCGAAGTTCGTCTGCACAATTGAAGATGTTCCAAGTTCAACAACGATTCATATTAGAAGTGTGTTACTCGATACTCTAGAAGCTCTCGATTACGAGGCAAGTGGTTTTTGAGAGACGCTCGAGTTGTCGAGTGTCACAACAATTGTTTCTATCGGAAGTGTCAACTTGGAGTGTTTGAATGCTACCTTTAACGTGATTCTTGTCTGATCTTCGTCTGATCACTGCTCGTTGAAATTGCGAAGAGATTCGTATTCACGAAGATGATAAGCGTGATAAGTTCCGGAAAGACTAATAATGGAAATTCGCTGATAACATACGCTTATATCTTGTTCGCGTGTGTGCATATGCGCACGTAAGTCTCGTTATGCAATTTTACATACATTTCAGATACATTAATATAACTCAATATGATCAATGTGACACGATCGGAGCGACAGCACGTATTGACTATCAACGTGGTGAAGCACTTGACGTTATTATGTTAACAACTTTGAAGGAGAGAGAGAGAGAGAAGAAAGACGTAATATATGAAAAAGAGACAGATGAAGGAACAGTGAGTAGTGGGGATGTGATGTGACGGAGGAGGGAGTCCGGAAGAACACGGTAGCTTCTTATCTTTTACCACTATTGTTTATCGGTGTCGTGTCGGCACTTCCACATAAGCTCTTTTCATTGAATTTATACCCCGTTCAGTTCTCATGAAAGAAGGCACCTGATCTCCCAAAGAGCATAATTGTTTATAAATGATCTATTGTTGAATAAATGTATGCAACAGGCCGTAAGAATGCTTACAAATTTTAATGCTGCTTACGTCAGTTCTCGCAACATTTATGCACAAAGGCATTCATCTCTTTAAAAAAAGGAAAGGTACACAATTATGCTTGCAATTTTGCATACATGTTACATTATTGACAATTCGTATAACTAAAAATAAACATGTTCTAATAAGTATGACATTTTCGCGTATGAATATTAATCCTATTATACATAGAAATATTTCGAACTTATTTCAGGTGTACGTGATAAATTTTTTATATGATTGATTAAAGCTTGTTGTTGTGCAATATAAATTAATTGATACGTTGCGCTAGATAAAATTTATTTATAAGCTTTATTATTGTTTATTTTTGATAAACAAATCAATAAAGTTGATGTCTTGGATTTTTAAATGTGATTGGCAAAATAATTTCGTGCTGTTGAGTTAATTTTAAATTAACAGAACAACATATACACGTGTACATATTAAAAATAATAACGAGTAGATATTTTGTTATAATTTTATTATACATTAATTATTTGAAAGTTAAATATTTTGAAATCATAAAAATATTTTTTATAAAAAAGAAATCCACAAAAATAATTATAACATTAATTAATTTTAACATAGTGTAGTTAAATTGATTAAAATTGATTTCCAAGAAAAGTAAGACAATTGCCACTATATCACAAAAAGTTTAAGGATAATTGTTTGCAAGAGCCCGCGTTATTTTAATATCCCAAACTTTTTATTACTTCAACTCAACGCGTTTATTACGTAGGAGCTATAAAACCCTGTATAGTTCGTGAGGAACGATTAATCCGGGAATTTTCTTGGATAAAAAGTTTTTTCTCAAGCATCATTCAGAATAGGTACTTTTTGTAAAACACTTTAATTTTAACATGTACATAGAGAAACGAAATATAATGGTAACTTTTGTTTATTCTACGAGATTTACTCTTATATTACCTTATATTACATCATCTCTGTAGTTCCCCAATTTTGATAAAGCTGTTTACAAAAGTATAAATGGAGATGATGCATAAGAATTTTGCTTAATCATTGGTGCTATGATTTCCTTCAAGCGTTTACCAATTACAGATTTGTGAATACATCATCCTATCTAATTACTGAAATTTTATTTTAGTTTAGTTTATTAACACTAGAATGATCAAATTTGTGACTACAAAAAAAATTTTACCAATCATTAGTGAAATCAATATTATTAGTGTTAACAATTTAATCAATATTAATAAATTATTGCTCTTAAAAAAATCGAGATTTTATTATTTTGTAGTATAGTTTAGGATATGATGAAAGAATACATATGTATTACATAAATTCATATAAGAATGAAAGCTACAATTAAGCTGTATGGAAGTACCATCTCTGATTTAAAGACAAGCAATGCTCTTCTTTCGTTCACAAGTCAAGCTATTAAAAAATATTTGTAAAATTGAGACGGGAAAGTAGTGAATTGTGTTTGGCATTCCTTCGTAGTAACTTCTCCGTGAATTTTTGTGGACCACTTCCCATTTTCTACTGTTCAAATTCATTCCTTATTTTATGCGATACCATGGTTCGCTCAGCATGGAACAATGTTGAGTACACAATACACATTTACGCGATATGCGTTCGGTGTGCAAAACGACAACGAGGACTTGGCCGGATGGCGTACGCGTTAACGTGAGTGGCCAATGAAGAACCAGCCTTCGTGGAGTTAACACAACCGAGAATCCATTGTATCACACTTGGAAACAATAGGTTCGCGAACCTCTCCCCCTTCCTCCCCTTTCTCTCTCTTTCTCTGTCGTTTGTCGTCCATTCCCTTTCGTTCTGGTTCTATTTTCCGTTTCGCTTTTAGCTCGTTTTCCATCGCCAGCTTTCTCTGAGAATGTGACAGTTCCTTTCACGTTTGCCCGCGTTTCTGGCAAACTTGGCTTTTGCTATTTTTGCACGATGTCTATTTTCATTTCGTGTCCGATCTTCTTTCTTGCGTCGCGTTTCAGCTTTATAGTTTATCGTATTCATCCCATTTTCCATCTTTTTACAGAATCGAAAATCATGTCTGACATTCGTTATCGTCGATAAAAGTGACAGGGTGCATATAGAGTGTACAGCAAGAAATCAGTAAAATGCTCGCGTAACGCCAATGTATGAATGCACGACGCACGTGTGCACAAAAGAAGAACCGCAAGCTAGTCGAGTGTAAAAATCGCAGCTAAATGTTCTGTAAACCATGCATCCGATGAGGTTGCAGGCAATTCGAGCGAAACAAGTTTCGAGGAAATACCATTATTTCACTTCCTTCGGAGTCATCATGGGGAATGTAATTCGAATTATTCCAAGTAATAATATTATTTAAAGAAATATTTAATTTTCGTCATATGTATAATTTTTTCAAATGTTTAATATTGTAATACGTCTATTACGTCAACAGGAGGCTCTTGTTCAATTTTTTCTTGAAAAACATTTATATAATTCGACAGATTTCTATTGTAGTATTATCTAATTTTTCTTAAATATTTTTTTTTGTTGCTAAATTAACTTTAATTTGTCTATATAGATTTATCATGCAAAGATTTATTTTTTAATAACTTTTATAAGATCTCAAAATGTATCACTTTAAAATGCACTTTAAATTGACGTTAACACCAATAAATTCTTATATATCGTTGACAACAAATTGATGAGTTTATAACAATGTATTTGACTTTATCTATGTTAATGATAATACGTAATGTCATAATGATGAAACTAAGTGAAATAGCTTCCGGTGGCACAATTATCTTATGACTCAGACTGAGAACGCGTTTTGCTATCATTGACATAAATAAAGAAAATAAGATTGTCATTGTAAGATTTACGTCATCACTTAATATTCATTGTTTAATTAATGAAAGTTGATAAAACTCGTTGAGATATATGTTGGCGCTGGTAAGGTACTATTTCTTGCATATTATTCGCGAATGTGCATCAACGATTGTGACATCAAATAATATAATACACATATAGATACTTACTGATTTGATACTGCTCGACTATAGAAGACTATGATTTTCTCGTTACCTTAAAGCAGAAAATATAATAAATCATCAAATGTTATAAATCAAATCAAATTGAATCAAATTGAATGAAATGCTTTTTAATTATCAACATTTTAATGATAAAATTTGATTTCTTCCACTTCTACATGTACTTTGTACCATATTGTTCACGATAATGTCACCCGAAGAAAAACAAACAGTTTTAATGACCGTCTCATGTTATCCAATAAAACAAGTGCAAATATTTTTACATGAAAAAGAAATAAGAAAAAAAAGAGGAGCGAAGAGAATTTTAACAACGAAACACTTTTTTCGTAACACCTATGCGATTAACTGTATTGATATAAAAATATTGATATAAAAATGAAGAAGAGGATATTGAAGCAAAATTATTCAACTTTCAAGTATGAACATGTTTTATTTCAGATATGTTTATGTTCCCATTTTATTTCGTTTATTAGATCCCATCTTGATAAAAAGCTCTTTATCTCTATTAAACATTTATTTTTATACCTATCACCATCATTCATTATATCAGACAGGCTATATTGGTTTTGTATAAAAATCCAAAATGCCTACACTTACGAATTAGTATAGTAAATATGATATAATTTTATAATTTTTATATTATACAATTATGAAAGAGATCAAGTTTAAAATTTAAGCAACTGTGATGACTTTGTCACAAATAATATCAAATCCCAAAAATTTTCCATTGACTTGTCACACAAGTCGAGATCAAGATAACTTTTAATTTTCACTGTTACTACAGATCAAACATATTTCGAGTTAGTATCAGCAAAAAAACGCTTGCTTGTAAGAAAATTCCGGCAATAAATCATTGCGTAATACGTTTTAATACCTGTGACAATTCAACGCATGTATATTGCATAGATTAAATTTTTAAAAAACAAGCTACAAAGTGAGATTTTATGTTTTCTTAACAAAAGCACGAATTATTGCTCTTTGCATGATCTCATCACATTAATTCACATATTAATTCGTATGTTTTGTTTGGAGTAAAATGACGTTACAATATCAATGTTACTATCACAAAAACATTCATTTATTCCATTAAATGTGCCATTTGTCCAAATTGTCACCATCAATATTGGAACGTACATAAATCATAGCGTAGATATCTATGAGCAAATGTATTACGACTTCTACGAAACCGGTTGTACGATACCACAAAAAATACTCGGCAAACACTTGGATTTACAAATTTCATCTGTTTGTTATCACTTTACACAAAAGTGTTTAAATTTTGTGATAAATATGCGACTTATTACGAGAATTGTAGGACTACCCTAATTTAAACAAATCATATTCTGTTATCTCCTTGGAAAGGAAGGCTTTCGTAAAAAGAATAAATAGCAAAGATTGTTTAACAGGGCAATTAATCATGTATATCATCATACATGTATAAAATATGTAATATAATCATATACATTAGGAAATATAAAAATGTCTACTAGTTACCATTTAATTAAAAATATTATGATTTATAAAAATTCTGCTAGACTTTTCTAAACATACATGATACATTCAATATCATATATTTGACATCGCGTGAATATCATAGAAAGAAAATTGTCACATCAAATACATCAAATGTATTAATTGTGTTTTTTTGCAATGCATATACAATACAATACAACTTATGAAATATATCATGAAATACATCATTAAAAAGTAAAACAAATGTGTGCGAAAAGGAAAAGTAACGATCGAGTTAGAAATGTTAATCAGGACATTTATTGAGCGGCTATAAAATTTCTATAAATTTAGTCATTCTAATTATTGAAAAAGTATACATTCGGGATCTAAGATGATAATTGCTTGTGCCGAATGTACATCCAGATTATACAGTTGTTCTAGATCCGTGAGTCGAGTACAAAGCGAATTCTTTGTAGCCGAATATCCAGTTACCATTGCAGCGTATACATTAGCCCGAAGCGTGCCAAGAATTTTTTCTCACACTGTCGTTAGTAGCGAGTACATCTGTAACAGTGGCACGTTTTAACGCAATGTTTGCTAAATTCTGCGCAACGAGTAATTTTTCATGCGTACATTACCTCCGTTTTTTCTCATCTGAGAAAAATCCACTTCTCGCTGCTACTTCAGATTTTATTGATTTTATTGAGTTTATTATAGCACAGAGTACAAAACACGCTCGCGCCATTAGCCTAATTCACTCGCGCTAGCTCGAGCGGATTTAAATCATGCTGCGCTTCCGTGTACATATATTCTCATTTCCGTTACCTTTAGATTTATCGTCATATTTGCGTGCGTACTCTGAAACCGTTCTCGGTTGCTATTGCAGAATAATCGGAGTTTATCAAAGTTTAGAGAACACATTTTCATCGTATATTAATTTATTATTTATAATCGCGATTTGCATTTGCTACAATAATCTAGTCGATGTAAATATTTATACGACTTAATGCATGATAATAACATGTTTAATTATAAATGTGATTTACTTTCATTTAAAATATTTCTAAATGTGTTAGAATCTAAATTTGAATATTATATATATATATATATACATACATTTTTTTAAATAGAAATTTAAAAAAATTATATCTGTATTATTTTATATTAATTTACAATAAAATAATATAAATTCTTTCTTTAAAAAGAGAAACAGTTGTTATTAGGTTTATTATTATTCAATTTTCTATTTTTATATTTTTTTTAAGATTTTTAAGACAAAATGCAAGCCAATGCAAGATGCGCTAGTACGAGAATGTACGTTAATAAAATGAAATTGTTTGGCGAAATTATCCTAGATTTATTTAAGAGTCAATTCAATAAAGTGAAAGCCATTAAAAGCTGTTTACGAATATGATACGGTGTCTCATCACGTGGTTCTTACTATCATGCTATTCTTTCTGCTTTTTCCTTAAATCCATTGCATACGAACAAGCAAATCAGCATATGTTCATCACGATATTAAATCTCGTGTCCCAAGATATTTTTCTCATTTTTTTCTTTCCTTTGTTTTCTTTTTAAATTTATGAAATTGGAATGATGATATCAATTATTGAGAATATATAATTTATATTATCGCAAAGCAATTTTTAATAAATATACGTCATAGTTTGATGTTCTGGAAACATCTGATAAAATATTATACCACAAAAAAAAATCTTCTTTTTTTCATAAAAAAATAATATTCCTAAAAAATAAGCTTGCACTAATAATTGCAAATTACAATATTTGCAATATATATTTTACAATATAACCTTATTAATACATGTGACACATGTAACCCGATAGTCCCATAACAGAACTCAACATTGTCTATTTTGCTATATTTAATTGTTGCCACAAGCTAATAAAGAAATAAGATTTAATTTGCGAATTATTGATTTTTTAATTAAATAATAAAAAATATATATATATATGTATACGAAAATTTATAAATATTTTTGCTGAAAATTTAATTTTGCAATATTAACGGGAACACAACTCTCTTAATTTTTTATCAGATAAAAATAAAAATTTGCTTTTTTTGTCTTATTTAAAAGAAATAAATTTAATATCCAAATTCTAAAAGATTAGAGATAAAATATTATGCATCGATTTACTAATTAGACATATCTGTAACTATGGTAAAAATATATTATATCCATTAGTGTTTTATTGATATTTTTAGAGGAAACATTTTTACGTGATATATTTAGCAAAACATGATATTATCGACAAATATTTACGTGAATAATCTCGATCGAAATGTAATCATCGTATATTATCATTATTTTTATCGGTTATACATTAATACGCGCATTTTTTATTTGTAAAATTACCTACATGAAATAAAATGTTTAATTGTTGATTAATATTTAACATAATTAGAAATTAATAGATTTACAGTTGAAACTTTGTAGTCAATAAGAATCACATTCTTTTTATTAGTTTTCTTTTTACTATTGTCTAACAAAATAGTAAAAAATAATAATAATAATGAAATTTATATATTAGATTTTCTAACTTACACTCGCGTCATATTGTCATTAAATTGAGACAATGAATTGACACGTGAGTGTAATTTATGTATTTTTCGTTATTTAATCTACATATACGATATGTCAGATTGAAAACGTATGTAAAAAATTGAATCCGGAAGTGTAGCTTATTCCATGGAAAAAAACATCGCACGTGTTAATATTCGTTGAAACTACAAAAATAATAATAGTTTAGAAGTTAAAAATAACCCTTGAGTGATAAACGTCGCGCATATAGCGATAATCATTCATTAAAAATTTAAAATGACTGCGTTTATCGCGCGAAATATGCAAATATCTGCTAGTTGCGAAGATGCTATTTTGTTACACGTATAAAATTGCAAAGTGATTCTGAATGTGACTCACTCGCATATGATACGTAATAGCAGTATAACAAATATAGTTTTGCAATCTTATTCCGATAATCGCGTGATTGACAACGAGTCGTGGCGCCGTCTTTCCGAAGCACATTTATCGATGATAAATTTTTTTCTAATTCTTAAATATCCAAAGTATTTGACTGGAAACATATTGATTGAGAGATCTCTGATATCGATTCTTTATTTTTTAAGGCATATGATAATTGAGATAATAATTTGAGGTAATAATAATTTTACTAATTAATTTATATTCTAAAGTAAGTGTCTGTTAAAAAAAAGATTATTGTGTAATTAAAATGTTTAATGCAACATTTAACTGTCTTTTTTTTACAAAAAAGTTTTAAGAATGGAAATATAAATTAAATTTAAATTAGTTTTTTTACATTCTTATGAAAAATTATTTTTTAATGTGTTTTGCATTAAATTTTTAGTTGAAGGTTTGTAAATTATCAATAAATCAATTTGGCTTGAAAATGAATATGCACTATATTCATTATTGTTTTTCAAACTTAAACATTTAATCACACGTGCTTATTTGCGAATAGTGTCTATAGATGTTGTAACATTATTGAAATGACGCAATTTTCTATGTTCGGTTCGTTGGCATTTTAACTTGTGAATGATTTCAAGTGCGCGACTATTAGACGTACTCGATGTAATGTTAGAAAACTGGCCACTGCTGCACTTCTTATGTTCCTTTGTACACGTTATATTACATATCGATATTTTAGTCATTACCTCAACGCAATACGTTTAAAACCGTTAATCATACACGCGCAGTTATTATGCAGATCTTTGGAGGTCAAGTCGGCATTAAGTAAATATTCTTATCTACTTAAACAATTTTTTATGAATGTGTGTCATATTCAAAAGTTATGCATTTCGCAGGTTATCTCCGTGTTCACATTCATTATTAAAATGCTAATGTTTTCATGAACATTGCAGTTTATATCATCAGAGCTATCAAGGAACTCAGTATTAGGCTGCTTCTTGTCCTGATGATATAAACTATAATATTCACGAAATGTTGGTAATTGTTCTAATAATAGATTTGAACATGGAAATAATAATATATATGTATGGCTCTGTGTATGTGTGTGTGTGTGTGTGTGTGTGTGTGTGTGTGTGGGGAGGGAGGATTTTAATTACGGATTTTCTAAAATTTAAACAAATGAGATTGGTGGATTTTGTACCGATGTTTCAGTAACGAGTTTGCACAGTTAGCGAAGTAAATTTAGCATTAGTAACCGGTTTGTAAACAAAGTTTCTCCGCACACTTCATGGAATATAAACTCAACTTGACTAGAGTTGACTATATTAGACTACCACCAAACTTGGTAATCCGCGATCGAACCATTGACACGATATAGATATATATTGGTGTTAAATCGATTGTTTTGCGTGTGTGTGTGTGTGTGTATGTCGCATTCTGATTGAGATTTTGTCAATTGAATTTATACTGTAAATAAATTATGTACATATGAAAATTTTATTTATAACATTCTGTCTTTAGTAAATAATACTTTTTTTATTGTGTATTTACGCTTTATTTGTTATTTTTATAAACTGAAATTGAAAAAATAATTTAAATCTTTTTAATATAAGTACTTTAAATATTCAAAATAATTTATGTAAAGTATCATTGCGATTTAGTTATGAAGATTTTTTTTGAAGAAATAAATATTTTGTTTATTTACTAAACAACTAATCTATCTGCGTCGCAGAATGTAGCTTTACATAAATCATTTTGAATGTCTAAAAGACTAAAAATAAAAAGATTGAGATTTTTTGTTATTTTATAATTTATTTCTACAGATTTCTATTAGAACAGATTACTATTAGAAATAAAAAATAATACTTTTTATTTTGAAATAATTTTTAATCCATGTTTTAAATAGATGTCGCTAAATTTTTTATATTACATTTAAATGCGATCTAAAATCTGTAACTTTTTCAATAATTTTGACGTATAAATATGTGTATAAGTATCTTAATTTTAAAACAAAAGAAGAACAAAAGACGATCGTTTTCAATAGTTGCATTTCAGAGTGTGACTCACCTGGTTGAAATCGTTGAAAATTTCGCTTCGGGCATTTTTCCGCATTACAGTGGTAAATCGTTTGGATTGATAAAAATGGAGCGTATGTAATAGCCGCTCTCTCTTCGCGCGCTATCTTTGCGAATGTAAAAGGGAATGTACAAGGCGTGTATAAAGAAAGCAGAATGAAATTGTGAGCGTGATATGTTTCTGTCAGTAACAACAATTATGTCGATATAAGAATAAGAAAATATAATCACGATGCTATTTGTCATCTTATTCTTTTACCGTTCATATTGGAATTTCAACAGTTGCAATGCAATGCAATTGATGAAAATAACAAAATTTATTTCTCTTGAAAACGCCTTTTTCTTATTTATGATAATTTTTTTTTAATTATAGTGAAGAAAACATCTTAACTTCTGAAACTTAGACTATTTGACCTTTTTCAGTGAATCTTCAAAATTTGCATACTACATTTCTAAAGATGTTTTGATTATGTTAATTTGATCGTATTTAAATATTTCACCTATAAATAGATAGATACGAATCATCTTAATTTCTGAGGCAAAAAAATGTTATAGGTGTAAATATATGTAAATTTATTTTGTTGTTTGCAGAAAAATTATAAATTGTTATATTTTATATTTTTTCTCATTATTGTAATTTTAATAAATTTTTTCAATGTTTGTCGTAAAAAAAAGAACATTAAATAATGTTTTAGATTCATGAATAGAAAATATAGAACATAAACTTCATGGAAAGAAAATTTTAAATATTTGATAAATAAAAATTGAAGAATTTTAGTGTTGAATATATTATATATACACATTATGCATATTTCTGTTAAAGCATCACAATTATTAAAGTTTGCAGCTTTGAACACTCATCACGTGTGACATTACAACATAAATTAACAAGTTTCTGACGGAGCACGTAAGTTTAGAGTTTAATCCGAAGCATTTAAATGAAAATTCGCGTTACTCACGATTATTGATCGCCGTCATTCTATCAATTATCAAATTGTATTGTAAAAAATGTAAATATTTGAAATGTTATTTTTACCGAATATATAATTTAAATTAAAACAAAGAATCGAATGAATATAATTAAAGATAAAATGCATCATATATGTTTATCATTTATCACGTTACAATTATTTGCATTAAATAATTGTAATAATTAATTAGTACATAATATATATCTATTTGCATTAGATGCTATATCATGGTTATTAGATAATTTCTATTTCCGATATTAATTTTAAACTGATAAATTATATTGAATTATCGTAATTTTGACACAATTAATTCCGGGATTAACTCTATTCTAATGTTTTAATAAATATCTATCGGATAGAATAAAAGTAATTTAGGAAAATTTTTCATTGTAATTGTATGTACTAATTATATATCTATTATATACTAATGATTTTATATAATCATTCGTTATTTTTAACTCCGCGGAAAACAAGTCCAACAATACGTGACTAACGAATTAGCGTAACACATTTATAGAGTAATTTAGCTTTTGTTACAAGAATATAATAATTAAAATAACCGGATGTTTTTACAGCGGCATACACATATGCGTTTCCGCGAAGTATCCAACAAGCGTTGGTTTTTCCAAATTACATCTTTGCAGAGATCATTCGAGGATAAGTGAGTAAATTGTCGCAAAGTACAAAGTGTTTATAGCTTACGTTATATAAATCTTTCCTTCATCTCGCCGATAATGTATTCCGATCTATTGATTAGCATGATCAGCATTGCGAGTTTCTTAGAACGATGCACAATTATAAGTGCGATAACCACAGTTTTCCACAGATATTTTATTGCCGTTGTATCTCGCGCTACTTCTCGCATGACGATGTTACATGAGTCACACGCCGTGATTGACGTGTTCATGAAAGTCAATCGGTCGTATAGATATCTGTGCCGTACGGCGAACATATTGTATATCGTTGAATAACGGAACATGAGAGAAGTATTGTGCCAGACTTTCAACTAACATGAAGTGTTCTCTATTCGACAGAACTACCTGACGATTTACATTTCGTCCGAACGGAGAATCGATTGCCGTTTCGGTTCGCTGACGTGCACGCTCCATCCGTTTGCACCCTGATTTCATAACAAAAAAAAAGCTAGCTGTTATAGAATGCTTCACATTCGTTGATGGATACTTTGCGTATAGTCATGAAATTTTCTTTAAAATATCTCGTAAACTGCATAACTTTCTATAAAATATATATATATATTATTGCAACGTTCCGCAATCTACAATAGAATGAGAACGTGCATGTCCTTCTTTCGCAGCAGCATCCCTTATAAATTCTTGTAGATTTATATATCGTTGTCCTATTTCGAAGCTAGAGCATTCAACATTTATAGAGAAATCTTTCTTTAATGTTAAAAAGAATATTTTACATATATAAATAATAAATTTTAAATAAAGTCAAAATTATAATAAATTTTATATCTATGTATATAACGGTAATATTTCTAAGGGTTATATTAAGTATATTGAATTCCATTTATTAAATTTTTCAATAACTGTGATTTTATTCTGATTCGTCCTCGCAACGAAATATTGTCAGTAAAAGCGGCAAGGTAATTTTTCTTCTTCTGTATGAAGGAAGATTGGATATATATATATATATATATAGCGTAGTGGAAGAATTCATATGTGTCCAAAAATAGAAGACCCTTCTATTCATCGCCCAAATAAAGACTTATCTATTTAGCTTGGCTTGCAACCTCTGGGCAACCTCTGGGCCTGTCGTTAATTTTAGGTGGGCAAATGTTTTGCACACGACAGGTAACTTGCAGCAAGTAATTTGTCCACTTGACTCGTCTCCATACCGAGTTTGCATTACCTAACCATTACAGTTTCAAATAATGTATTCACTCGACAGAAACTTGTCAAGGGTATATATATCTGACCGTGTGCGAATGAGACAATGTATATTAACGTGGCTGCATATGTCACAATTATATACCCTAGTAAGATTTGTCAAAATTGCAACACACTGCCGAGTACAAACGTGTGTTGCTCGTCGGCTTTTGCATAATTCTTTAAAAATTTATTATTACCTTTTTATAAATTTATGATTTACTCATCTTGATTGTCAAATCATACTATCAAGATATCCACCATCGTAGCATTTTAGCATATTTTTCACACTAATACAACTCAAGGATAACTTGTCAGTGGATTAATTACAAAGTTTTGGAATTAACAAAGTTTCTAACACTACTGTTCCGATCAACGAACTAGCTTGCGAACCAGCACGTTGGAAAACTCCTCTCTTGCTTTTAACTCATAGAAAAAAGTTTTGCTTTTTGCGATCTACACGAGGTATAAGATGACAGCATTAATAAAATTAAACAAAGTTTTACGTTCAGTACATTATTTTATACATTTATATTTCGTTCAAATAAATTTACCTTTAAATTTGTAAATTTTGTTGAAGTATCTCGAATGAGAGAGAGAGAGAGAGAGAGAACATCATTCGAGACTAAATTGCAGAAATATTTTGAGTTGCAACATTTTATATATAAAAAAAAATGTGATTAATCTTGAATGATGCTAAAAATGAATTTTTTTTCTCTTTCGTCCTCTCTCTCTCTCTCTCTCTCTCTCTCTCTCTTTCTTTTATTTGAAATATCAACAAAAATTTATACTCTTTTACCACTAAATTTAAATGATTTCAATATTGAATTAAAAATAGTCTTTAATTATTTATATAAGTACACATTACATTTTGTGAAATTTTAATTTTTTTTAGATCAATGTTTAAGTGAAATGATTAAATATCATTAAACAATATGCAAAACAAAGAAACAACGAATATAATATTTCCTGTAATTTATTGTTTTTTGATACAGTGCGGGTTAAAATCAGTCATCATTATTAATTTGATAACAAGTTTATAACTTATTTTAAGATAAGTAATTCTTTTGGATAAGTAATCTTTCAGTTAGGCTTCAGTTAGGACATTTTGTCAAAAAATGGAAAAACCGGAAAAAATTGAAAAATATTTTTTTCTGTTTTGCAAATGATTTTGACAATAGAGCTTAAGGCTGCATGGTAGATGGAATTCTACATATAATTGCAATTTTTATATTTTCTCTTTTGATATTTTCTTTTAATAATTGCTACAAATATGTATGTATTAGTGTACATTTAATATATTACATTGTGTTGCGTGATGTATGTTTCGTCGAGCATGATAATTGTCCTAATCGCTGCAGTTCTTCCTGTCTGTATATCCGTTGACAATTCTGTGAAAAATGGATGATCGTACGAAATATGATAAAACTGTTTATCACGTGAAGTTTATCGTCAATTGTAGCATTAATTTTGTTATCGTATGTCAATTTTGTATGTGCATTGTGATAGATAATTAATGGACAAACAGTAATTAATAAACATTTGTACTGTTTCTATATTTATTACTTCCCAGTTCATAATATAATATGATCTATATTCATATTTAAACTGAATATAATGATGCTGTATCATCAATTTTATTAACTAAAGATATATTTTAAATATTTGTATTATGTTAAAAAAAAAGAGTAAGAGTTTAGTCATATCTTTAATGTTATGTTGTACATGATATTAATAGAAACTTACAGAAGTTATTTATCTAACAAAGTTTTAAAGTTTACGAAATCTTCAATTATATTATAAAAGCATATTTTATATGTCGCATTGCAAAATAATGAACGATTAAAAACTGATAAGAATCTGAAGCAATTCTTATTTTTTAAATTGTGTAGACGTAATTTAAGAAAAATTGATAATTATATTACAAACTATTTTACTTGAATATTGTTATCAAAAAAGGATAACTTCGAAAAATTATAAAATATATATTAGATTAAAAATCAATATTATATCATCATATGTGACTATATGTGTGTATGTGTGCGTATACACGCATTTTATATTTATTAAATCAATATCATTGATGTTGTTCTCTTATTAGGGTTTTAAACTTAGCGCAGAGAACTTTTCTGCGTTTTGTTTATGTGAAGAGATCACGCGCCAGCTGAAATGTTGCTATCTCACTTCAGCAAGTACCTGACTCACTCTCACATATAGCGATTCGTATGTCTCTCGTGATCGTGTTGAAATATCCGAACCTTAGTTTTTATATACACAATACAAATTTTTATTCCGCAACTTCATTATTTCTATTATCTTCTATGTAATATCGAGAAATAACACTGAATTAGCATTATTATTTCTACTTGATATCGATCAGTTATTTAAATGGAGATATCCAATTAACATGTGAAGCTGTGCAAGATCAAATCTTGTCCAAGTCTTGTAATTCCATTGATACCCATCTTGTGCAAGATAAAATGGAATTTATCCTAACTGATACATGAATTTTTGAACTAGTATTTAAATATTATTATTTTGTTTCAACTATTTAAAAATTTAGATAAAGATAAGATAAAAAGTATGTGATAGTTGTTAAAAAAATATCAACTGTGAATTGATATTTTTTTAACTGTCACATGCTTTTTATCTTATCTTTACCTAAATTTTATTTTAAGAAAACTTTAATCTCCGAAATATAATTGAGACATAATTGGAAGAACAATTAACATTGAAGATCTAGAAAATATAATTTATTATCAAACTTTTGTCATTAAAAAATCAGATGCATTGGCGAAAACCGAATCTCTCCAATTTCGATGAAACTTTGTAAAAAGCTTCATTTTATAGGTTAAAATGGATTTTTGGCGATTGCTACGAAAAAATTATTTTTTAAAAGAAAATAATAAAATACATGTTTATATTAATGATGAAATTATCAGTTTTATTGTATGAAAGGAAATACGATTTTCTACGCAAAAGCAAATTTATCCTACTTTTCTCCTGCCAAAGGACATATGATTTTTCACGAAGTGATTTTTCGCGAAGCGACTCCCACCCCCACCTTCGTCCTCCTGTTTAAGGGCGCACAACTTCCACGCGAAGCGACTCTCACCCCATCTCCTCTCTACTTAGGAGCGCACGACTTCCACGCAAATATTTATTCATTTTACTACTTTATTTTAAAAAATAGCTTTTTTTGAGAGTCGCTAAAAATCCCTTTAAAGGCTTTCATTTTGACTTAAAATGAAGCAAAGCAACTTTTGCAAAGTTTTATCGAAATCGGAGGGATTCGGTTTTCGGAAGTTTATCCAAAAAATGCACATTTATCGAAGAATTTGTAATAGTTAGAAATAGAATCTGAATATCTTTTTAGTAACTAACATTAACGTTACGCTTTTCCATTGTGACGCTATCAAAACTCTCGCGCGTGTTTTACTGAATCGGAACGAGGGCCCTCTGGGAGTGAAATGCATGAACCTTTATCAGATCGCAAAAGACGATGGAAGACGAGGGTGGAACGAAACGAAGGAGCTTTTGTAACTACCTTTACCCGGTTCGAACAGCTAGCAGCAGCGACGGCGCAATTGAGCGAAATTGCGCACGTAGGACGCGAGAGACGGGAAACTTTACAATGCAAATCTAGCTGCCATGACCTGGACTGTTCTCCATGTCGCTCGTAGCGATAGTTGCTGATGACGGTAGAGGAAGCATTCTCCCATTACTCCAGCAAAAAATTCGAGGGTCGCGTCTGCCGTATTACAAGATCTCCCCAATTCGTATTAGGGACTTTTTGACAGCGTCAGATGCTGCGTTTTTTGCGCCGGATTATTGCGGAAAGTTTTGCGAGAAGATACCACTCCGACTAGTCTTTTTTTTCCCCTTTCCTCTTCTCTTTCTAACATATCTCCGGTCTGACATGCAGCTGCGTCCGGAAAAAAAACATCTAGACGGACGCGGTTATTAAAAGACAGTTTACTCCTGCGTGTGAGCACGTTTAAGTCTTCATTTGAACGTGAACCTCGCTGACGACAAGAACTATTTTTATCATCTAGCAAAATGATCTCGCAATGCGAAAATAAGTAACATATCTATCTTAAGCGACATGAAACACGATTGAATCATCGTACTTAAAAGCAAGGTCGATACATTTATCAAAGGTCGGCTTTTGTTCCGTGCATTGCACAATCGCACTATTCTCAAGAGATCTTTGCATATTTTTACTTATTTGTCTAACAATTATATATTGCATTTATAAGTAAATTTATGCCAACAAGAACCTATTCTGTCTACGAATAACGTTATTTAATTACAACCTTTTAAGTTTGTTTGCTATGTAATGTGTATATCACGATATTGCCTATGTGTAATGTGTGTGTGTGTGTGTGTGTGTGTGTGTGTGTGTGTGTGTGTGTGTGTGTCTGTGTGTATAGCATGCAAAGTAATAAAGCTATGTAAATGTGCGCTGAAAATAGCTTCATGCAAAAGATCATTCTTTCTTTCCGTCTTTGATGATGTTTTTATAATAGTTTCATAAGGAATTATGTAAGTTTTTCTTATTGACGTCGCTTTAGATCAATGGACACATTGCTCGAACCGTCTTTATGCTGCTCGGGTATATCCTTGATAAAAATGCACGATCTTGATACGAATAATCACAGCATTTTCAAATACAGCCATAGTCTGATCGCGTTTCTGATGCTAAATGGGTAATATCCAAGCGTTTCCTTGAATGAATTCATATCCAGCAATCGAACAGATTTGCAATTATAATGAAACTCATACATTTCGGTTCTCAGCTAGTGAATTATAATGTAAAATATAATGGTATTGATATGTAGAAAATGATAGTAAAAATATATAATTATGAGTGCAAAATTCTTATGTATACATATATATTCAGTAATGGGAAAAATATTAAATATCTTTGATGAATTATCTTTAAACATGTTTTTAAAATGTGTTGACATATGAAATGTATTGATTGAATGCAAATGTCGTCTACTTATTTGTGTTGCATGAATTTTTAAATTATCATTTTTAAACTATGTTTTATTTATTAAGATAGATAAAGATGTATATTGAGAATTTGTCAGTTGTGAACTTTTAAGAATTTTACACCATGCTTTTAAATAATTATCGCGAGTATATCTCAAGTTTACATGAAAAGTGTTGCAAAGTAATAGCGTATATTACGTATTGTTCGTGACGGCAAACATAGTTGCGTAAGGAACTGCTAACTGCTGCTAATCTAAACTACTGCTAGTAACATTACTAAGCAGAAACTAATATGTCTCGAATGGCTATTCTTAGTATGTATGTTTGCTTCAACTGGAAATTGTAAAAAAATTCATATAAAATTATTATTAACTATGCTCCAAAATCCGCTTTGACAGAATATGGTTCTCTTAATTTATTTGTGTTAAATCTTTTTTCTCGATTTATTTTTAATTTTATTTATTTACGTTGTCTGAAAACTACTTTTCCTACATATATTAATTACTGTAATTAATATCACTTTAATAGTCGAATTGATAAAACGCTCTCGGAATTCGGAATTCTCAGAATATTCGGGAGATTCAAATCTCGATTGAGATAAGATATTTTTCTTAATAAATTCTTTACACGGTGTTTTAAAGATACTCATTAGTATTAGTAATATTAAGTTGTTTGTCGATTTAATTTGTGATATTAGCTACTTTAACTTCAGGACTGTTTTTCAAAATCGATAAATAATTGTCGCACATTTTGCTTGAACTGGAAATTGTAAAAAAATTTACACACAAATACAGGGTCCGGCAAAATGATCTCCCACATTTTAATCTTTAATAAAAATGCCATTGTAAATGCTTTTTTAGATTTTATTTTTATTAACTGAAAATTTATGCTATGCCATTTGTTTTTATTGAGTTTTGAAAATTTCAAAGTCCAAGTGGCGACCATTTTTTTCGATACACATTCGAAGTTGATTTCTAAAAGTTTCCATCACTCGAGCAATAATTTGAGGCGATATTCCTGTAATTTCTTGGCGTATTGCTGCTTTCAATTCATCAATGGTTCGGGAGTGGTGTTGAAAAACCTTCGCTTTCAGGTAGCCCCAAAGGAAAAAGTCGCATGGGGCAAGATCGGGTGAACGCGCAGGCCACCCAACGTCTCCACGTAACGAGATTACGCGTCCTGGAAACATTTCCCTTAAAACGTCCATTGTCCTTCTTGCCGTATAAGCCGTAGCTCCATCCTGTTGAAACCACACATCCGAATGTTCAAGTTCTCTAAGTTTTGGTCACCCGATCTTGCCCCATGCGACTTTTTCCTTTGGGGCTACCTGAAAGCGAAGATTTTTCAACACCACCCCCGAACCATTGACGAATTGAAAGCAGCAATACGCCAAGAAATTACAGGAATATCGCCTCAAATTATTGCTCGAGTGATGGAAACTTTTAGAAATCAGCTTCGAATGTCGAAAAAAATGGTCGCCACTTGGACTCTGTAATTTTCAAAACTCAATAAAAACAAATGGCATAGCATAAATTTTCAGTTAATAAAAATAAAATCTAAATAGCATTTACAATGGCGTTTTTATTAAAGATTAAAATGTGGGAGATCATTTTGCCGGACTCTGTATTATTAAATATCAAAACTCGCTTTGATCGAATATGAATTTTCATTCAATGTGTGTGTTGAATCCATTTCGATCTATTTTTACTCAATATTGCTTGTGGATTGTTATCGAATAATTTAAATTTTAAGAAAAAAATTTAAATTTTTAGAAAATCATCTATATTACAACAGTTCGTAAATTTAATATTTAGAATTTATCAACAAACTTTTATTATTGTTATCAAAATGTAATGAATATCCTTCTAGTTTTTTTTCTCGCTCGCGATTCACAAGAAGGATAAAAAGCATAATAAAATTAATAGCATCCTGTCAAAGTTATTATATTGTTAAGTACTATTATTAAGAGTTCTTGGAAGACTTTTAGACTTTGAACTAATTTGAATAAGGTAGTTTGAATGATTCAAAAAAGTAAGTAAGTTTAGTTTTTGTTATTTCTATATTGTTATCTAATGTTTCTATTATTTCTGCTGTTATCTTATGTTCTAACGTCAAACACTCGTTAATATTGTAATGGCAAATTTTTCCACAAAATTACAAGTTTTATCTTTTGTTTTTTACTCGGAAACTTGCTGTCGAAAAGTTTGTAAAGTTACAGTCAAGTGCAATTTCGTAAGCTATTACTCATTTGAATTAAGGTGTCGAATTCTGTTTTAAATAATGTTAGATTTCTCAAAATCCCTATAGGATGAAATCGCGGAACATAATAAAATTTCCATTAATTTATGTAAAACCCGTTTTTATCAAACATTCTAAAATTTACATTACCTGTAATGTCATATTTGATGATATGGAATAGAATATCTGCATTATTCACATTCTGGATATTTTGTGTTGTTTGCCAAGGTCGTACGTTTTCCTTTCACTTCACCTGATATTATTATTACATAAACATTATTTTGTACAACATTATATTATTTTATTTTATGGTGATAAATTTCTCGGGTGATTCAGCAGCACTTATGGACACGCAGATGCTAGCTTCACGATTGACTGTCTGACGTAAAATTACGAAGGGCTCCTACGTTCTCCGGCCAAGTGAATTTGATCGATTTCCTGATCGAGATAGAGGATAAGACGTCGTGGAAAATATATGGTCGTCAGTCAATCACCATACGACATTCATGAGTTCATTCACAGCACTCCAAGTTCCGTACATTTCGTTTTGCAGATCAGCTGAATCCGATTTCGAAGTGAATTTGCAGTCCATGCGACGTGGTCAGCCGCCGACGTAATACTGGGAAGTCCACGCAGTACGGCTGCTACATTTAAAAAGTATCAGTCAGTTGCTATCGTGACTAGCGCGCGTCCATTGATGACGTCGATGCAGAACAGCTGATTGATAGATTAACAATATCGAATATTAAATTATATATAACATATAATTTTATTTTTAGTAATCGTATTGCGATAAATACTTATCAGTCACGTGTTATCATTTTTATAGACCGCATACATCTACAATTATTTTAAGAGATTGATGACATTTTATGATTTATTTTTATCAAAATATAATAATAAAATTATCATTTTTTATTTATGAAATTAATATATTAATATATTTATATATATATTAATATATTAATATTTTAATATTCAAACTTTTAATTATTAATATAAAAGGGCTAATAAAAGTGCAGCATAGATTACGATGTGCGGAATTATGTAAAAATCTTTATTGTATTAAGGGCAAGATGACATCTTCAAATTTTTTGAATTGGACGTTTCGACTCACTTTGGATTCTTCCTCAGCAATAAAATTATGAATAGAGCAAATTAGTTTGTCAAAGTTCATATAATTTGTCTTAAGTTTAGTGTTGATATTATTATTGATTTATTTAGTTGCTGACTTTACTCATCGTACAGTTGTGACGAATTATCAAAGCAATAGGCCTGTTCTCTTTGGCTGAACTTTTGCACCAGTTTATTTTTCTTCTTCTTCTTCTTCCTGAAGAGAAAAGAAAGAAAGATGAACTGATGCAAAAATTCAACTAAAAAGAACAGGCCTAATGATACAAGCCTGTGATCATTCTGTATCTATCTCGAAAAGAGATTTATTTTTACGATTGATCGAATAATGATAATTATTAGAAATTATTCAGAGAATAGTTTTCCTTCGATGGATTATACCGTATACAGAAATAGAAAAAACCTATATAAATACATTGTGGAATTAAAATAGTTCTTTTTGTCAATAGTGAATTCTCATAAATATGGCTAGCTATTTATCAGATTTTTTTTGTCTCATTGTATGAATTCGTTGAAGTAAATTGCAGAACTTTATTTTTTGCGCTACTAAATCGGTCAACGTATCTTCAGATAGACTCCACATTTATATATTCTATTCAGAACCGGCTTTAAGATCGTCTTTAGTTTAGTCTTTAATTTTTTTAGCTATTTAGCTTTTTCTATCTTTCACATGAATATTCAATATTAACGACAGTTATTTATTTCTGATTAAAAATTATTTAAGTAATATTTTATTTATTCCAATCAGTTGTAACTTTTAATTGAAGAATAAATAATTCATGTACATTTATTATTTTATTTTATCTATTTTTGTGTAGTGTACCTATTTAATCTAAAATAATAAATATTAAATTACATCTCTAAGAAAGATTTAATTTCTTTTTTTATAAAAAATTATTTAACACACATATACATATACATAAAAATAAATTCATAACTGATCGTGAATAGAATTTTACAGAAAAGATTACACTATCGTGTAATCTTTAATTAATGATACTGACATAGTTATGGCGTAAACGAATGGCAAAACGAATTGCGTCAATTTGACATGCGTTTAAGCAAATCGCACGTGATTAGCACGTGATTCTAGATGATAATTCATTATCAGTGGCAGAAAGAGACAGCGAAAACATGATAAATTAATAAAAATCGAGCGAATAAAAAGTACGCAATCGCTTATATTTGTACATACACGAATGACACAAGTAGATACAAATGCCTACAAATAGGGTTTCAGACTTTACTTACTTTTTCAAATAGCATATATCATTTTGCATTTACTTGTATCACTTGTATGTATACATATATAAGTTACTTACATAATCTTGTTAAATCTTCACTAATTCATCATTATCTCTCAGTTTATCTTTGATAAAAAATTCGTAGATCTCATGTGCTAAAAATAATTTCGGCTATCAAGTATTGTAATAATATTGTTATTATTATTATCTGTTTTTTATATTTACAATTTTTCTGTTTGTATTTTTTTTTCTTCTAAATTGTATGTACTTTACGTAGAAAAAAGCATTTAAATGCAAAAGAATATCGGAATAAAAAATAGAAAATATTCAATTAATTACATTTCGTTGATTTTTTTTATTTATGTTTCTTTATTCAACTTTTTTTATCGAAGAATGAAATGTAAAATTATTTAGTTCAGCTTCTTCTTGCTTGAAAATTCTTGGGATATGGCCAATACTTAAAAATGTGGGATTATTGTATCCTGACTGGAGAAAAATTCGAAGGATTCAGAGCACTTTGCACCGCAAATGACGCGCAAACGCGCCTCAAGGACTGCATTGTTCGCGAAACCTAAAACGCGCGTCTGAAGTCGAAAGTAACTTGCGTCTCAGCACCCCCAACTGTGCCGAGTTATATAGTGTATACTTATGTAGTAATGGAGATTGATACGAGTTAGGAAGCGCTTGGCGAGCGAAATAGAGCATGTCTGTAAATTCATGTCACTAAATTTCATTATTTTTTGTCTCGTTCACGATTTCTCCTTTTTGGCATTGCAATTTTGGAGATGATTGACACATCTCGTGATGTACATACTGATGCTGTTGATGCTGAATTTTACGAGATTTATTTAACATAGAAAATTTGTTGTTGCAACAATGTACAGAATGCTCAGTACGGGTAACCGGATTATTTAATTAACGTGCGCATTTAGTAGCGCGCGAAATTTCGCGAGCGAAGTAGCGGATGCGAACAGACTCTCAATCACATAATCCACTTTCAGCGAAAGTTATATTTCCATAATATAATTGTAGAATTATGGAGATTGGATTTGGCAAGTTGCAAATCACCCTTGGGTAACGAATATTAGCTCCGTGATAAAGTTTACATATTATTCGTTGCAGTATCAATGAAACATTTGCTCCAGGATGGATATTCGTTATAGATATAGATAATTAATGATTTATCAAATTTGAAAACATTTAAATGTCACGTTAAAGTATGTAATAGATAGCGACTTTACTTGAGATTTATTATACATTATAGTTACGTTATTATCAAATTTGAAAACATAAATAACATATAGATTATATATGGTTATTCTCAGTTCCATATAACCTACATATAGTATGTACATATAACATGTTTTACTTTTCAGTGTAAAAGAACAGAAGATTTTTCTTATGGTTTTGACGAGCACTTTACTAAACGTAACGTGTTACACGCATCAAAATAGCAGTATACACTTATGCAAGTAGCATTGGATCTGTAGTTTATTTGTCGTTACTCATCATGATTGCACCAATTCGAGCTTTGCGTTAACGCTCGTCTCTTTCCACCTCGTGACTTTGTTGTTTTGCGCTCGGTTGACGTTTGCTTGCATAATGTAGACGCTGATATCTTTACAGTGATTCTGTAAGTCCGGAAGTTGAGATTTTATACTCATACTCGGTAAATATTTCATTATACGCGCTTGACAATTGCCGCACTGCAGCCGAGGATGATTGTAAGTAAGGTATATGGTATCTATAAATACTCGCGCTCGAAAATGGACCGTTGCGTAAAAGATAGCAATATAGTAGATAGTATTAGTAAGAGACGTCTACGTGTCCCAAACTTCTGCCAAAACGGCGCGACGGCAGCGAGAGATTGCAACTGTTTGTTTCAGCATTAGGAGATTCCCATGACGTCAATTCGTCACGTGCTTTATATTTGGCGCTGATGATTAATTGCGTTTGTAGATACACGGAGTTTGCAGATAGATAATCGAATGCTGCCTGCAGCAGGTACCATTACGTACAGGTGGTTAAATCCGATAAGGTTGAGCTACATGCATGCACCGGCTGCATATTGTGCGCCATTTCACAATGATAACGACGCACAAGAAGGCCTTACTCCTTCGGTACTATTTTCTATTAATCGTATTGCTTCATTTAATATTTCAAAGTTTTGCTAACAAGTGTACTTTCTATGTTTACCATCCGATATTGAATTATTGAATTTCGCTATGTACAGGTCGCATGACCCTTTCAGCAAAAATCCGTAACAATATTATGTCCTGTGCTTACCATGATACGAAATATTTTGCAAAACTTTGAAAATGAAAACATCTATTTGAGTGTATATGTTCGTCCATTCATCCTTCCACTGCTCTATAAGCTAGTGTATGTTCTTATGTACATGTAGTACAGCTATGACGTCAGCAATCGACCACGTAAAATAGGTCTCGGCTCTCATCGAGACACAAATTCACGGATTGCGTATCGAAGTATACATTTGCTATTACAGTTATATACTTAAAGTACACATTATAACTGAACTTAACATACATGTTACAATTGAAAATTAAATTGCAGAATTTTGCAGACCAGATTGTTACGGAACATATATAATGCATAACGTATACACGATTTATCTTGTTACAATTGTAAATACGATCATATGCAGGGATTGCTATCAATATCGAATTGCTTTATGAAATGAATCAATTAATTATTTTTTTTTATAACAATAAACGTTGCTAGAAAATGTATAATTTTTTATTTAAGAAGCATGTATGACTTTCTTTGTCATAATATTCAACTTTTATTTTTAAAAAATACTCTCTTTATATTTAGGAAATTCAAATCATATAACGCAGAATTTCATCAGCCATAGCAACGCATAATACGTTACAGTTATAACCAGAAAACGGAAATATGATACAAAACCGATGTGTATATTGCAATATAGCCGCAAACAATCAAAATCAAATATACATATAATTGTATCTCACACATATACACACACATACATGTACGCACGCACGCACATGTATGTACGCATACACATACAATTCACCATCAAATTAACTATATGATATCAAAGTAACTATATAATTATTTAAAACACATTATGTATAATTATAATAATACACATATAATATTACATATAATACATTAATACTACTTTCAAAAAAGAAACACACTAGAAATTCACTTTATTACAAAAAAAAATTAAAATTAAAATATTAAATTAAAGATAAATAGGCGTCTAATTAAATTATCTTATAACGGATTATTTGTATATTAGGCATAATCCTTATTATCGAATCGCTTTTTTGCTACAATAATTCAAAAATTGAACTGTTAAAAAAAAGAATGGAAATATAAACAGAAAAAGAAAAAAGACTTTGAAAGGATATAATTTTATCCCTTTAAAATCAGTTATATCAAAATTGCATTTTAAAATTACAAAATTTTAATAATTTAAAACATTTAAACTTATTTTCTGGAAAACTTTGTTTCCTTGAGTCATATTGTTGTTGCAACAAATGAGCAATATTATCTCTTTTTTTTATCATTAAAGCACTATGATTACAGAGAATAAAAGAACAAAAAAATGCAAAATTATTGTTTCCGTACTTTGATAAAGACGTGCAATTGTAATACTTATGCGTCATATTTTGAAGTTCGTCATTTTGAACATACTGTGATGTAAAAGAATATGAAAGAGAGAAAGAGAGAGAGAGAGAGAGAGATGTGCTGACAATTTACTATTATCTTGATCGTGTCATGCTATTCTACATTTTTAACAATTTTGTAATTTAAACTATTTAGATTTATCAATCTCTTCTTCGAATATGGAGATACATCATATATTTATCGCTGTTTTTTTATGCACATGCGTGTCCCAGTGAAGTTTTTGTTAAAAATTTATATTTATATTTCTGCTTTATTTATATAATCAACAAAATTGTACGATTTTAATTATTTATAATAATTCATTTTTTACATTTATTGAATTTTAATTATATTTTTTCTAAAAATTTACATTATATATCTTACATCATATTTTATTAAGTTTCATAAATTTATCAAAAATTCTTCAAAACATGTAGGACGTCACTTTATGTTGTATTATATAAAAATTTATTAAAAGTACCAGCAATTCATACTATTGATTGCACCTTAAGTTAAATTCGTTTCAGTATCATCTGTAATTGTCATTTGCGATTTCTCATGCTCCGAATAGGGAGTGAAGATGACTTCCTGAAGTATATTCCACGCTTATATATTCCGAAGCGGTTTGCGACCGGTAGAGCGTATCCATGAGCATTCGTGCCTGACGTTGCGACACGTTGCTTTGGTGGCAGTGTGTGTGTGTGTGTGTGTGTGTGTGTGTGTTTGTATGTGTGTGACAGCCCTCTGTTAACAATATATGCACGATTATTACTAAAGCACATGCAGAAACTCCAAATCAGCAATCCATTTTTGTTATCTGGCATTAAAAATTCTTTCTAAAAATTTGGTAGGATGATTATCAGTTATCGTATTTCAACTTTGACAGTTTTATAACTAAATTTGATTAGATTATTGAAAAATTAAATTAAATTTTTTATTTTTTTAATTTACATGTTTTCTTATCACACTCATACGCGCGCGCACGCACACACATACACATGTATTATACTTACGTATATCTACAAGTATTTTTTAAATCATACAATTACATTTTGAAAATGGAATTTGGGAATGATTTGTAGCATGGAAATTGTAATTCTGATGCGATATTTTGATGACGTGAAAATAAGATTATAATCTGTTATTATTTTCCATTCTATAACGGGCATTGTTTGTGAAGCAACTCATGTCAGCGTCCAGTCGTGCATGTTACTAGAGGTATATCGACTGCTGTTCTGTTACGGACATAATTTACAACCTTATAAATCCCATCTAGTCACGTGTTGTGGATAGTGGATGAGCCATTGTCCTTCCTGTCGTACACTGCTGCGTTCCTTGCTTGGATGATCCTACCAATTTATTGTTTCTTCACTTAGAACGCAATTAACAGTGTTTAACGTATAATATTACTCGCATGCAACGCGAATCAAGTGCAAATTATCTTTCCTTGTGTTTGTTTAAGTTATGAGCATATTACTAAAAATAAAGCGATTTATCTGTAAAACTGTCTGAAATTTGATTGAAATTTGGGAATGTATTAATATTTTTTCTATGAATATTATATTATATAGAATTTTTATTAATATATTTTTGCTATTTGTGAAATACAATATATTAATTTCTTTTTTTTATTGCGAAATAATCTTATGCGTTTTGAAAATATTAAAGATTATCCGACTTTAATTCTAAAGAGCATACGTGTTTACAAATAATATATACTTTTATAATAAGTGCATACTGGACATGTACAAATTTTACAGTTAAAAGGCAAATTGAGTAATATAGATGCAACGCAAAATCAATTCTGCGCAATTGACGATCTATCAGGATATCCCATTATTAGATTTGACAATAATTCGTTTAAACAACGAAATTTAACGGCAACAAGAGTTACTATTAAATCATATCAAATTACTTCGATCGTAGTTATTTTCCCGTGAGAATAGTCATTTGGGGGCACGCTTGACCGCACAGGCATAGTACCGCTGTGCGCGATATATCACAATTTATGATGCCTACAGGAACATAGCTATGCAGGTATCGCATGGTATTCATCACTAGGATTGTTCAGTGAAAGGTTGTACTATCGCATGAATTTAAGCAATTTGCTGGAATACATATCGATTCCCCTTTGATAGCGAACACAGAGATTTCGTGAGAATATCTTTAATGAATATTTCGCGTATTAAGTCCTGACAAAAGATATATCGACAAGAATATCTAGCGTATCTCTAAGTTTTCCTTAAGTGCAATGTCATACTTAATGGCCGATAAATAAAAGATAAATATATATATGTTCATAAATCATCTTATTTAGATGGAAAGTATATGGCTTTTATTATAAGAGAAGAGAGAATTTACTAAATCACACGCGCGTAAATGTATCTAATGCTTTATCTGAGAAAGGTTAAGTGAGAATCATTGGCTGTTTTATTTCTGCTTTGAAAACGTTTACGTCTTGCGTATATTTTTAGTAATAATAACAAAATTCTGCTGAAACAGAATTTTTTAATGTCTATTTTTTAAAGTAACTACTGTATTTGCGATGAAACTACTTCATTTCTTTGCCTTTTTTGTTATAATGGAATTGTAAGAATTCAAATATTTTCTTAAAATCCTATTCATTTCTTAAATTCCTATTGATGGACGAACTGAAATAATCGACAGAAAAATTTTACAAGTAATTAGGTAGCACATATAAAAAAATCGTTTTTATATTTAATTATACAATATTTAAAATAAATTTCATTTTTGGCTATAAAATTTATTCTTTATAATATACGCACGACAGAAAAAGATATGTTAGTATAGTTTGTTATAAATTTTATATTTACGTTTTATAAATAAATAAATAAATATTTATTTATTTCATATGAAATCGGTATACAAAATATAACTAAATAATACGAAATTAAAAAATTTATATTGAGATACATAACGGAAAAAAATTATGGCGCAATAATAATATAAACATATATATATCTATAATTTTTACATAAGAATGTTATAATAATATTTATGGTTTTTATAACTCGTAGGATTCATCGTTGAGTTTTTTTAAACGAATACAGAATATAACGGTTTATGTCGCTGCATACATAATGTTTCGCGATGTTTGCCATGCATTGTTCTATCGAACTTCATTCGTTGTGTTGAACTTTAGCTTCTGAGCGAAGCTCAAAATAACTACGTACAGTCACGCACTGTTTCGCGGATTACTAATGTTACTGTTACTATGTCTGTTAATAATATCTCTCTGTCGTGCGTACTGTATATCTTCCGTGCATATGCAACGAAATACAATCAGGAAAATACATCTTTTATAATGAATTCCATAAGATTTACATTTAAAATTCAGATGTATTTCTATAAATCATGGAAAAGTTTAGATCACATTCATCAGTTATCAATAATATCAGTATTATAGTTATTATTAATATTAGTATCATTAATGTTAATATTTAATGTGTAAGAGTTTACTATTTTATTCTCTTATTTATTATGCAAATTGTATGATTCTCACAATATAAATGATAATTTTATGAAAATTTTTACTTTCGTACAAATACATAATATTTTTCTGAAGATAATTGTACGTATTTCTTATCATTCTCTCTCTCTAAATTTGAATCAGTGGATAATCATTGATATCAGTGCCAAATATGCCACTTATAATCAGTGAATTAAATGTGAGATCTCTAATCTAGCTAATCTTTATTGTGTGATCTAATTAACCTTGTTTTAGTATATAAATTCAATAAATATGATATTGGAAGATTGAAATTAACGTGCAAATATCAGTATTTACATTATATAATGCTCAAACATTCTTTCTTATTTAATTGAACTTCACTGATTATCAATGCAAAGTATGCCATTGGGTAATTAGTGATTATCCAGTGATTCAGATTTAGAGAGTACACATAAGATGAACATTTCCTAAAATTATATTATAAATTGATACTCACATCGATATATCATTCAAAGTATATAATTACATTATGAAGAGATAACAATAGTAATATTAATATTATTATAATGATAATTATGTTCTGAGTTTCGGTGCGAAGATAGTTTAAATTTAACTCTCTACTCAGAAATGTATATATATATATATATATATATATATAATTTAATTATAAAGTAGGGTATAACATATATACTAGAAATTTATTACAGTAGCAACAGTAAACTTACATTACTTGAGTGTTTACATATTACTGTGTCAAGTTGATGTACAATACGTATAATTCTCACAATAGCGTTGGTGTCTTATTAATTATTTTTTGGAGTTTTAAGATAACTTTGGAAGGAGTTCAAAACTTCATCTACGAAGTATTAAAAATTTATAAGTGTACTCGTAAAGTAATTTGCAAAGGGATAATTGCATCTCAAATAATTATTTACAATGGCTAATCTTTATGATATAACTGATGATAAAAAAAATATTATTAAGCATTTTAATTTGGTGCGATTCCATCATCGCAATTACATTCCAAAAAAAGCTACATTTTGTAGTACAAATCGAATTACAGTATATAATCATAAATCGTCGTGACACAGTCGTATTTTATGAATTTGCGCGACTAAATGATAAACGTAGTTCGTTCGCGGACGTTCAACAATTTCCCAGGAGGCCGATATATGTTCCTCGACAAATTCGATATCTTCGTATTTCGGCATCGTGCGTCACCAGCGCACTCAACGATGATGTAAAATCGATGCTTACGATCGAGAATCGCGATGTCGGGCACACTTGCAGACATCGCATGTATTACTTTGTACCAATCGCTATGTGTGCGTCGGCCTAGTCGGCAAAGTTCTGTTATACTCCTCTCTCTGTGCCCTGTATCCTTTCTTTCGCACATCCATGACGTCATTGCTATCCCTACCACAATCACCCGGTCACACTTCGACCCATGGTGATCTATCTCCGTCTTTCCTCCCTCTCTCTCTCTCTCTCTCTCTCTCTCTCTCTCTCTCTCTCTCTCTTGCTTTTGCTCCTTTTCCCTTTTATTGCTCTCGCTTACGCTCTTACCTTCTCTGTCGCGGAAAGAATCGCGAATCTGGCAAGGGTCGATACACCCCTACTCACACGATTCTGCCATCTCAACCGTCTGCACGGTTCAGCTGCGCACACATGGCTTGGCGCATATGCACGCAAAGATTGCGAGAAAGCAAAAAGAAGAAAGGAGAAATAGGAAGGTATATGCAAGAAAGTGAAAAGTTATCTTCTCATGTGGGAAAAGAAGCGAGAGATGTTCCAGCAAAGAAGAAAAAATAAAAAAGCTTCGTGAAAGGAGCGAGAGAAAGAGGATACATATGCGAGAATTAAAGTGGAAGACAAGTGGACAGTGTGGTGTACATACATATAGGAAAACTTTAAGCGAAGCAAATGGATCGCAAAGGGTGGTCTGCCATATAAAGAATGGCTGGCACATTGGAGAGAAAGACAAATAAATGGCGTTAGTACGGTCACGTACTTCAAGATCCACAGGGACGATAAGAAAGAAAGAAAAAGAAAGAAAGTTCTGAATAACGGAGCAGTAATAAGGGTAAAGGACTGCCGCAGACAAAATTTCTGTAACAGTAACCTTAAGACGAATTTAAGCCAATCAGGCTCAAACTGCTCTAGATCTACGTACTCTAATGAAAATAGCAGTAAACTTATCCATAAGACGAGTTTCAACCGGTTGAAATTTGCCTTATTGCGAGGTTATGGATAAGTTTTTACTGTTATTTTCATTTCCGTTAGATTATATAGATCTAAAGCAATGTTCTGATTGACTCATCAGCTTACGTTTTATGGCTGTTTTATCACTGTTGCGGAATTTTGTGTGCGGTAGGCCTAAGGACGAACAGAATCAAAAGTGAATAAGAACATAATGATCGACACAAAGTGTGTAGTGATGCGGATAAATGAGAGACAGAAAAAGAAACTGAAAAAAATAAATGGCTCGATAGATAAATAAATAGATAGGTAAGTGGATAGATAAATACGAGTAGAGAAAGAGAAAATGAGAGAGAGAGAGAGAGAGAGAGAGAGAGAGAGAGAGAGAACAGGGGATGAGGGCAAATTTATAGCCTCGGCGCGCTTGCACGCTCGAAAATTCGACAAGGACGTAGTCTAAAGAGAAAAACGGGGCGTTTTGAACGAAGTTGAGATGCGGATAATGCGAAACGGCCGGGTTAGAAGAATGGGAGCGATTTATGGACGGAATATTAAAATGAGCGAATGAGAGGAAAACTGAAGAGAAATAAATATCCGTAATACGCTTTTCAAAGATTCATCAAAGCGTTATATGTATGTAAACGAACGAAAATTAGAAATGTTCAAAATAGATTGACATTAGAGAAAATCATTTTTAGCTAATAAGGAAATGGAGAAAACACTTGAAAAAGTGATTGAAATGGAAAAAGAACGATTTTTTATATTGATGAAAATGGAACAAATAAAGAGCATTAAGGTGATCGCGTGCGAGCAAGCTGACAGGGAGGAAGTAATCGGGATCAAAGTAAATCCGAATGGGATGAAAATATAGAATATCACAGAGAATGTCGCAATTGATGCTAAACATCGCATAAACAATAATTAAAATGAAACTTAAATCTCGACGCAGAATCTTGGTTGAAAAATAAGAAGAACTGCACTAAAATCACAATATCGCGTCTGGCGTAAATGTGGTGAAAAAAGTCACATTAACAAAGGCACATTAAAAAATGCTATTCTAAAAAAAAGATTACATTGGGAATAAATAGTTAACGTCTGCAGCAAAATATCTTCTTTATCTTCTTATCTACGTTACTAACTAGGAGTACGGTTGATTACTTCAAGATTTTGATATTTTGATCATTTTTCTATGTATTTATTCTATGTATAGGATTGGCGTATTTCCGGTAATTTCTCGCAAAAATCAAAGAAAGTTCAACTTTAAAATCGGTTGAAGCAATGATAGGAGAAGCGATTTTAGGTATGAATAATGTATTTCCATTAACCTCAGTAAATATAGCAGAGTGAAGAAAAAATAGTAATACTTATAACTGAAACAAACAGCGCAGGTTGGAATATTGAGAAGGATTAAAACAATTAACAATATTAAATAAAAATAATTCTTAGGACCGTAAATGTGATTACACAACAAGTGTGAAATAAATATCTTTAGTGATCAAGCTAGCTCTTTAAGTAATAAAAGATGCAAAGTGAAAGTGATATGACGTTTTAAGGGGTGTATGGAGATGTTGGCTTAAGTGTCTGCGTGTGAACGCAATACGCACATAGGTGCGCCCTCTACTATGACGTCACAAGGGCGGGGTCCTCTCGTTAAAGGCATCGTCTGCTTGCATCATCGCTCGGTGAAAGGGTGTGCAACATGTGGGATGGGGTTGGTGTGTTGGATGACCGACGCGGACGGGCGTATCGTCGCCAGTATCGTTCTGAAAAAGTAACGTTGCTCTTCTTAAGAACATTCTCTTGCCCTTCGATAAGTAGTCGCGATGACGTTTTGCCGTCAAGATGAAAAGAGGGCCACGCGTGCTGTCGTTATTCTCGTAAGATGCAGGCATGCTACACAACTCTCGAACTATTGTCTCGCAGCCTCTCTTTGTTCCTCATTACTATTTAATGGCGAATTAACCACGGCCACAACTTCTGCAGGCAAAAATATCCACAAAAAGGTCTTGATCCGCCCAACAGTTACGGCGCTTAAAGAGCGTGAGAATCAGAGTTAATAGCAGATGCTTTGAATGTGCGCTCCCTGCAGCCTTTTATGAAGTCATTAAAGGGTTATTGCGAAGATGACATTTTCGCGCAGGATATATTACTTCAATACTATATTTTGTCACTGCTGTTGAATATTCGCTTTGATAAATAAAATCCTTTAGAATATCTTTTAATACGTATAAAATAATTATTGTAACATTAAGCTATAATTTTTTTTATAAACATAAAAAATTGTAGAGATAAAGTTTTTTCAGTTAAAAAATGAATCGTTGCGAGTAATTTGGATCGCTTTTGGTCGCAATTTCGTCAAAATGGAACACAAACGCGATAGACGGCCAAGCACAAGGTGTTTGCCGTAAATGCACTCGACAATTTCTTTCTCGGCGGAGAATCTCGGAAGAGAGTCGTTTTCCGTCTAATAACATTTCTACCTGTATTCGACAGTGAAGCACTAAGTACCGAGTACTTCGTCGGTGCATCTATCGAAATTGGGCTTCAATTTTCTACCTTTTAACCGCACGATAGAGGTTAGAAGAATATATGTTCCGATAGCATTAGGCACATCTATTGTACATCATACGTGTGAAAGGGCGCATACGGATCGAGAAACGTAATCGTAGTAGGAATCCCTAGTAGAATGTTCGGAGTTCTTAGAGTGGATGACGACTTATGTGCATCCCGGGAAAGCGCAATCGGTCGGTTACATAGGTGCGAGAATTGCGATCGACTCTGATATTCTGATCAGTCTACATGGGACCACGAAGAGGTATGTTGGGAAATCCTCGATGCATCCGCAGAACTACACCGAAAGATCGATCACGATTGTACCCACGAAACAGACATCGCCGAGTTTGACGACGATCGTGGTACAATTTCGGAAGTAAATTCCGTAGTAAACGGGAACGGATGATTTATTTCGAGTGCGTGTCGGAAGCTTCAAAACACGGGGATGCAATAATAGATCGAGAGACACTGAGATAGAGAGAGAGAGAGAGAGAGAGAGAGAGAGAGAGGGGGGGAGCAAAGAAAGACAAAAAAGAGAAAAGATTTTTCATCTTTATTATCTGCATGGTTTGATTAACGATTAATATTACTTCTCTTTTAATCAGTTCGATCTAGTCTTTAATGATAAAATTGAAAAATAAATTTTTGTAACTTTGAATACTTTAATATCAAAAAGAAATTTCTTTGGAAATATATTTTATAGACAATTGAAATAAGAGAGAAAGATTTTGTTTTTCCAGCTATATATATATGTATATATATATATATATATATATATATATATATATAAAAGATGGATTCTATATAACGTTATTCTACCTCGATAATATTGTATTGAAAATTTATCTCACTTGAACGTAAAAATGAATGAATCCCGCCACGTCAATTTTGCGCGTAAAAAGGAATATAAAATGCACTTCATTATGCTTGTATACTTCCCGTATTTTCGTTAAAAACCATAGCATCCATATTGATGCCCAATTGTTTAAATGGTTTTTAATGTGCAGGATAAAATAACTAGAATTTTTAGCAAGCTACTTTATAAACTGGTATGATTTATTAACCAACGATGTAAATGCATTTTGACCTTAGCTTTTTTATCTCTCTCGAAATAACTCTACTAAAAAAGATAATAGAATTATATCTCTTGAATACATACAGCTCAATCTTATTGTCTTATTTCATCTCGTTGAAGTTGTGCAATTTATCAGCTTTACAAACAGAACTATTTTTGTCTGAAATGCAACATAATTTTAATAATTTAAAATATATCATCTTCGTTAAGAATGTTAAAAGACTTAGTTTAAGTAAGTCAATTGTTACAAAGCTGCTACTATTCTTGATGCATTACAATCCAGTCGTAAAACTGTCACAAACATAACACACTGTTAAGAGATATTTTCACAAATGCAAATAATACTATGTTTGTAATATTACGCTATTTATTATGGAAATGTACGAATTTCTATCGCACTGGCAAGGCTTACGGAAAGATGATACAATGATAAATAAATAGATTATCATGTGTATCTCTACTAAAAGCGAATCACATGTGATTGAATTAAATAGATTAATTATTTTATTTATCGATTATTGCCATTTTCTTAGTAAAAGAAAAGATTATTCATCTTGTATGCTTTAATAATATATCTTAAAATATTTTCTATAATGTGAAAAATGGCGGAATAATATCATTACAATTTTATATTTTTTATCTCTATCGATTATGATGTCAGTCAATATGCAAGAGATTGAAGGGTAATCGAGAGTTTAATGAGATGATTCAGTTAGGTATACCACCTCTCATCGCTTCTCTCTCGATAATATACAATATTAAGAAATTATGTATGCTTTGTTTTTTATATTTTCATAACAAATAGAGGCATGATCAAAGAGCCGTACGTATCTTATCACATTTTCAACGTTATTATGATATTAATTTTTATTTACCCCGACATTTGTTTTTTGTATTATATAATATATTCAGGCAACACGATCTGAATATTTGCAAACAATTTTAGCATATGTAAAATATTGGCATAATAGGCCAGAACGGAATTTTCCTTGACAGGTGCTAATTAAAATAAGCGTGCATTGTTTGCATTATTGGCTCTACCAGTGCATGTTTCCGAGAAGCCAGCTGTGAAATTTGTGTACCAATTAGAATTACAATATACGAAATCCGATATGGAATATTTTTTTATACATATACAACACATGTATGTATTATAGTTGAATAAATATCAAATATCCTGTTATGAAAATGTAACTGAATATCTTTTTCTATATACGAATACAACAAAAATAAATTCTTTAAAAATTAATATTTGAAACATTAATTGCTGTTATATATCATTTAACTATGGAAACGTTTATCTCAAAAATATCACAATGAAAATCAATTAAAGCTAATATTCAGATGAATTATATTTTTATAATTCACATTATTATAAATGAATATGAACATATTACATAACTTATTGTACATCTCATATTTAATAAAAATTATCTGAGTTTACTTTATCTAATTTTGTCTCACATATCCGGGCGCAATATTTGCATTCTGATATTCTTAGCAACATCTGCAAGTAATAACCGACGGAGTTTATAAATTCTTCAGATTTACACATGGATACTTCAAAGTGTTGAAGTATTGATTGATGTAGTTATTTGTAAGATTCGCATATTTTTAAATGTTTTGCATATTGCGAAATGATCGATTTTGGGTATTGTAATCATTATATAAATTTTCAAGTAACTGATGTAATAAAATTATAATGTTGATTTTTATTAAATGTATTAGGTGTTGGAATTAATTCGTAGCGTTTT
>NW_011627743.1:1398-20429 GCF_000204515.1 Acromyrmex echinatior | reverse complement strand
ATATATATATATATATATGGATATTCATGAAAAAGAATTACATTATGTGCAATGTCGTATTCATTTATTAATATTATATTATTATTACCTAAAATGACATTGGACGTAAGGAAAAAGTGCTACTACGACTTCGTATCGATATAGCTATTAAAGTTAAAAACTGTATTTTATGTATATTATAGATTTTTAACTGGTGATATATATTGGAACACGGCCTACACTGCATGTGTACATAATACAACTGTATTTCTAAGGTCCGATTCTACAAATATAAGATTAACTTCAATTACGGTTTATTTTTTCTCAATTCTAAAATTGGAAAATTTTCAAAAATAAATTTTACATTTGTGGAACCGACCCTAATACACGTCCCTGCTAAGATGGTAATGTAGGAAACGGAATAAAAATATCGATAATTAATCGATCGAATTTGCTGCATGATCATATTAACTCAGAGGGCGTAAGCATCTTATACATTGGAAATAAAAACCTGTAATATCGATCTTGATTAACTTCAGCCTTCCCTTAAACGAAAACGAAACGTAATAATACTGCTGTCTGCAATATTTGCTGCCTTGGACTTCCCAGAAAGTCCTATAACATTAGAAGAAGTTACGAAAATGATGGAGAGAAAAATGGAAAAGATATTAAAAGAAATGTACGAAGGCTATGAAATCGTAGAAGAAGAATCGTTGGATTTTTTAAACTCGTATGATGTACAAGAAGCACAAGAAATAGAACTCGTAAATGAAGAAGAAAATTACGCATGTAAAAGAAATGGTTTGTGACATCGACGATATTTCAATAAAATATAAAAGAGGAATAGTTGAATATTGGAGAAGTAGTAAGTTAAAGCCAAGGACAATTGAATCTGTAAAATCAAAGTTTCGGAAAATAATATCAGCAGGACAATTGCGATGACGGGAAAAGCAAATGAATATAGATGATAATAGAAAAATCGGGACGAATTTCAGCATACACGTTATTAGATAAATTTATTGAAGCAATTCATAGAGGAGCAATGATCTATGATATTGATATTACATGATGGGTTTTGTAAGCGTAACAATAAGAAAATTTATTAAATTTTAAAATATCACACGAATGGATTCGATGATTTAAGCTCGCGCATCAAATTGTATCTAGAAAAGTTACGAAATGTATAACTAAAAAAGCTTTAATGTCAAAGAAGCCTTTACAAGCAGACAGTAATAGGTTTATTGAAAATGTCAAATATTATATTGACCACTATGGAATTGAAAATGTATATAATTCGGTTTTCAAAATGGTTTCCAATTAGAATTACATGCTTGTCGTACATTGGCAGAGAAAGGTGTAAAAAAAGTAAAGGGTATAGCACAGTCAATATCTACGATTATGTTATTTCTGCAACCTGTTATTTCAGCCGATGTAGATTATTATCACTTCTTATAGTGTTAAAAGAACTTAGTGGGACAGTAAATCTTAAGGTAGAAACGATGTTTATCGCAAATAATATTTTTATTATGGCGTCAAAATCTGGTAAACATCTAATCATTTTGAAACTTGAGTAAGAGAAGTATATTTTCCAAATATTGAATCAAATTTAGTTTTACTGTTATATTCGTGGACTATCATTGTCCGAATATAATTCAAAGAAATAGACCAGATTCTGCAAAAGATTATTCTATTAATTATACTGGCTGGAACAACAGGAAAAATACAACCATTAGATTTTTGATTTCGTTTGTGAAAGAATTTCATCAAGCATTTTTAGATGTAATCATGCTTTTAGGTCTTGATGTAAAACTTTAGAAACTTTTTTAAAACTTTATTTTAAAATTACAATCTTTAACGCATAATCAGTTTTCATCGCCAAGATTTACTAATTTGTTTAAATTACAATGGAGAAGAAAAGAAATTTTATAAATATGTAATAAGAGAGAATTTATTATGTAATATCATTAATAAATATATATAATATAATAATATATTAATTACAAAGAAACATATTTTTTCTGCAAATTTCTTGTAGATGTTACTAATAATATATAAATAATTTGGCTGCTCCGTCTGAGAGTATTGGTGATATTTTGGGTATCTTTAATTCGTTGCACACTAGACTGCAGTTCACTATGAAGGTTGGCATTGACGAAAAAATAAGTTTTTTAGATAAAGTTCCAACAATTTGATTGACGCTATTAATATTTTTTTACAGAATGGGCATCCTCTACATTTTATTTTCTTGATTATTCATAATAGAATTAAATATCATATTAACAATATTAATAGTTTGAATAATAACAAGAATGACACGAAAAGATTTTTTACTATTCCATATGTCAATACAATATCTGAAAGATTCACACTTATCGTTAATATGTTTAATTGTAAATTGGCTTTGCCATTCCTAATACATTAAAAAATTTCATAAAGAGAGGAAAGGATGAGTTGGAACACTTTCATAATCAAAATGTAGTTTACAGAATATCTTGTGAGGATTGTGATGTTAGTTACGTTGGCCAGACAAAAAGACAGTTAAAGGGACTTAAAGTTAAAGTTACTAGATTTCATGAACATGTTTCAGATATTAATATAAGTTTAAAATCTCCATCAGTGATCTCCAACCACCGTATTGAGGAGAATCACAACTTTAAATAGGATAAAGTGGACATATTAGATATAGAATATTAAATATTAATTTTTTTGTTCACGATCACTTTTCCAGAATATTGTTTTATGATCTTTGATTTTTGATAAAAATGCAGCGTACTACACGAAATGAATAATACGGAATAAAAATTATAATGAGTATTGTAATACTATGTATATTTTTAGTTTATAACGATGTTTAAATATTACAACACATTGAAAATGATTCGATCGGAGTTGAAACGTTTGTTTTTGTCAATTGTAATTGTTTAATTTTATGATTTAATTTTAATTTAAATTAAAGTTCTTTGCTACATTACTAGCTCTTTGCCTTACATTGTAATATACAAATATTGCACATACTTGTCATCTATATTTACACAGTGCATATTCTCTGTAAATTTAAAAATAAAATTTATGTAATACAATTATTATCTTATATCTTTTATGTTTTTCTCATACGCATAAATAATAATAATAATTAATATTTACCTACTTTAATCCTCAAAAACTCTCTCACTTTGATCATGAGATACTTGTAGTGTTTGATTAAAATTTTTCTCTTTCCTTAACACTCATACTTCGTAGTAATTGTACAATAATATACGCCCTCGTCCTCCAAGAATTCGACGTCCAGATTCCATTCGATTAATGTTTATTTCTTGTGAAAAATTTGTTCAGTATTGGAAGCTGAAGCACCATGTCTGCCTTCGTAAGATAGAATGCGAGGATGTACGTGGGCTGTTGGAATGTTCTTTAATTTCTAGCATTAATTGTGTTTCTCATATATGCGATCTAAAATAAAGATTTTTAATATTGTTCTTTTTACATTGGGAACACTTGAACGGAAACTGAAAGAAAAACGAAATTTATTAAATAAATGCATTATTAATAGTCAAATAAGTTATCGAATAAAAATTATTGAATAAATGTAAACATAACATAAATAATCAAATAATAATATCTTTTATCAATGAGAAGCATCACAGTTTGTGCACGATATTTTCATTTTAATTAACGATAGTACGTGTGAAAACTTTCACTGTTGCATACAGCACTACTACACACAACAACTGATATTAATCTATATTTGCAACGTAGTTGCAATAATAAGACGCAATGTCTGCAAAAATGTCTGTTATAATAATTATTCATGTCAACAACATACACGAACTACGCCTAGATTAATAAGACTTAATGTTTTGTCAATACTTTATTCATGTTAACATTGAATGACGGACACTGCAAAATGAACGATATTTTGAAAATAATAATTTCTTTATTCATACTTTGATTTTAATTACCCGAGGTACATTTGTGTATATATTATTAAAAATATTTGATTGATTTCGGAAGTTTAACAAAGTCACTATTACTATTACTGTCTATTATTATTGTTATTATTATTATCATTATTATTATTATTATTACATTATTATTGTAAAAAGCTCTTATTATAATAGCTAGTACGATATGATGCATACTTGATTGCATTCATTCAACGCTATCTCGAGCAGCCAACTCGAGAGCTCATATATAGAAGTGTTTCTCATATTCCAAAAATGCGTTTGCGGAACATGACTTTATTACAGATCATTGTTTTCAGTGTAAAATGCTCTTTAATTTTTATCAAAATTTTATAAAAATTAAAAAATTTTTGAAATTTAGGGGTGGGGATGGGAGTAATAAACAAATAAATAAATTTTTTTATTATAGTTATGAAGTACTCTTGCAACTATTCAATTTTTATTTAGAATATTTTTCTCTATCTTTCATAGTTTCAACGATATTCAATTTAAAAGAGAAAAAACCAATTTTTTTCAAGGGAGGATTTCACCCCCTTAACGACTATGCGACTCAGCAGTATAAAAAAATACATACCTATTTTTGTCCATAGAAGAACATACTAAAAGCTCATTTAAATCGGAGACATTCACTTGGTTGTGTTTCCTTGTTAGAAAAATTAAATAGTGATGATGTATAATGCAATTTTATTAGCTCATGACTAGTCAATCACTAGATTCAATTTCTATTCGGAACATTGCTAACTCATTGTCAATTTGCATATAAGATTCTGATGTCAGCAAATTGACAATAACTTCACAACAACTCGCACAATATATTAGTTCGTCTAATATGCTAAATCACGCTTGGTTATTTGGGTGGATACAGGAAATAAAATCCTATAGAATAATGTTGTCAGATTAAACGACATATCGTCTTTTAGATGATTTCAAATGCAATCTTGACAAATTTTAGTTATATTATAAGTTTGAAATATTCACAAATTTTCATAATAGTATAGTATTCACAATAATACAGCTTAGTATAAATAATTTTGGACTACTTTTGGCTACTTTAGCGTTATATATTGGCGATGCAGATGTCATGTAATCATTACAGTGCAAAAGTCGCTTAAAATCTGGTAAACCTGATATGGGATCTCATGTAAAAAGATAGATAATCAAATCTGTGAAAATACATTTTGCAAAATATCTGTTACAAATTTTGTAGAATATCGGCAAAAATATAACAGAATCTGCTAACAAAATGTGATAACAGATTGACTGCAAAATTTAAGCAAAATTTGTTCTTATATAATATATTTATTTAAAAAATATAATATATTTATTTAAATTATTTGAATAACATAAATAAGATTTAAATGATTACAAAATAATAGATAGCTGCTAATGTGCTGTTTGATTATATCAGCAAGCATTGCAAGAAGAAACGCAGTTGATGTCAATTTGATATAACAGTCTGCTCAAATTTGCAATAAAATGAGAAAATAAATGAAGAGAAAAGCATTTAGCATTCCTAGAACCTGTATCACACTGTTTATGAACCTGTTAACATTTTATTTACTGGATAAGATTAGGTGGTATAGGAAGATAAAAAAATGAAGAGGAAAAATCCTTTAATATCTAACAGTAAAGAGACTGTCGTCGAAAGACAACATAGTGATGTATTTAGTATAGATCGAAATAAACATCACTATGTCGTTTATTTTAACATCTGTTATTTGTGAATTTCCCAATTTCTTCTTTTTAAATTTTTGATTTCTTGCGATAAGAGAAATATTTTTTTCGCAGATTCAGATCAACTTTTCTGTTCTATGATAAGCTAATCTGTATCACAAAAAATGCAAACGACTAGTTGAATATCTGACGCGATTGATGATTGCTGATAAAACCTCGGAAGCAGATAATAATGCGGTTGATAAGGAAAAACCGACATTGGCTTGCAAACGGAAGTTGTCATGTATCTAAATCGGTTTAAGTCGTCTATGAAACTGCTTGAAGCTCACAAGCTGCGTAGCTACCGGTGTAGCATTGATACTTTGTATGGTTTGCTTATTCGTTCGTTTCATATTGTTTGTCACGTTGTGCGATTGAGTGGAAAGAAAAGAAGTAGTTTTAATTATGGGAAAGTTTGCTGCAGTGTTTTTGATAAAGCTTCTCTTCATTGTAGGGGTATGCGAATGTTATTTTTTTTTTATTGTTCGAGTCGATTATTTAGTCAGAAATATGCATCTTATACATTCAGTGATATAAATGATTACTTTTTAACAATGTTAAACGACAGATTTAATATTAATTTAATATCAATTGAAGAATATATTGCAACAATGGACTAACTCACATTTTATAAAAACGGAGTAAATAAAATCTGAAGTTAACTAGATGAGAAAAATACATATAACGAATATATATAATATTAATATTTTTTTTTCATGATTTTAACTTTAAGATTTACTTATTCCGTTTTTATAAAATAAGTTAGCCTGTTGCTGCAGCAAGCCCTTTAATTAATAAAATTAAATTTACAGTATCAAATATAATAATTAAATTTATAATATTGAGTATAAATTAAATACAGAAGAAAGAGATGATACTAATTGCGATGCAAGCAAAAACGAGTTTGCGCAATCAGATAAGTGATTGTCGAAAAATATCAATTTGTCTGATATGTGGTATCGAATGATTAATTCGAGATAAATCATATAATCAATTATTTTTCTTTAGAAAACAAAACTTGATTTTAAAATTATTAATTAAAATATAGTATTATCATAAAGGACATTGCATTAAAAGATGAATATGCTATACAAATTTTAAATTAAAGCATATCTTTTTTGCATTTTCCGTTATAGATTATCCTCGGAGATCGTTTTCACGGATATGAGTCTTACAAAAAGTTCTACAATTATCACGTTGGCGGGCAATCAAAACATCCAACGACCGCTTCTTATCAAGTGATGAAAGAATCGTATTATGATCCTAACGACATAAAAGAAAAAGTAAAATCACGCTTCGAAGGTAACGTGTGAAATCCTAAAACATTATTTTGACTGTTCAATGTGATTAAAATCTGTATCAAAATAAATCTTTCAATTTATAATTTATACATTAGAAGATACCATCTATTTTTGCCCTGATGAAAATAACTTTTTTTAATTTTTTTAAAATTTTTTACAAATTTTTCAGAATTTTTATATAAATTTTAATATTTTTTGTAATTTTCATATAATTTCATAACTTTTTCACAAAATTTTTCAGACATTTTATATAAATTTGAATACTTTTTAGAAAAACTGAGGTTACATTTTACCTATAATTCTTTAAGAGAAATGAAAAAGTTTTTAAATTCTTTAATGTATACAATGTGTAACTAAAATAAAGGGACTAAAGCTCTAGATATACCAAAGTCACAATCCTTTTAGATTTAATATATGTATATATTATTCGCTCGGAATTGTAATAACAATAAACAAAAAGATTAGGTCAGCCACGAGCAATATCTAAATTTAAAATTAGTTTATTATAACAATTTAAAAACAATTAGCTAATTTTTCAAACACATAAAAAAAATCATAGTTTCAACTATACTAAGTCTTTATCAGCTACTACTAATTAAATCCTTAAATACAAAAATATATCAAGTCTAATAATTAAAACATTGGATACGTTTAGAAAAATTATTGGTAAGATCGCAATATATCATATAGCAATAAATAAATGAATAAATATACCTAAATAAATAAATTACAAATTATACGTTCTCTATAAATCGAAACTATTTTATCATTGGCAAGAAAGAGCAGAGTCAAGAATTAAAAAAAAAATGTAAGTCGAAATGTGTTCTTTTATATTCTAACAGTAACTAGCTTTTCATAAGCTCTGAGCAAGGTTTTATTTTTGGGCCTCTTAATTTTTTGAAGGAAAAAAATGATCCGTATAACAAATCAAACTAACCATGACTCCTTATAAATCAAAGAACTGGAAAGGATACGGACAGTAGGAGTCAAGCGCAGAAGATGTCGCGCAAATAGCATATACCTATGAAGAAGTGTGAAACTTCTTTATTCACTAAAATGCGCATGTTTCAGCTCACTTTTAAGTCTTCCTCAGAAACAACATAAACTAACATATATAAAAACTGTGAATAAAAGTTATTCTGTCATAGAGCTCCCCTACATCGAGAATTTAAAAGTTAGAATTAAAACCAAAAAGAGGGAAAGAAAAAGGAAAAAGAAAAAAGAAAAGAAATTAAGAAATATCGTAAAATAGCATATATGGAGAACTAATTTATCGAACAACTTTAAGATTATAATTAATTATCCAACAAATATAAGAACGTTCACCATGCACAGAGCACCATATCGCAAACATTACTATAAAAAATAATTCAAGAACTGGCTCCTGATAATGTTGGTCAGTTAGTATCACAAACAGTAAGTCACTTTTTGTTTTTTAGCTAGTAATTTTCCGAGATACTAAATAGAAAAAACATTAAAATGTTAATCAATTCCAAGAATAAGAAAGTTGAAAAGTAATCAATAATACTCCAGAAAAACTCATTATTGCGTACAAACTGACTGACTAGACGTGACAACAACTCAAGCCTTTATAACTTGTCTATGATCGGGAGGTAAGCTTTGGAAAGACTCTCCATATCCGTCTGCAGGTTGAGTCTATGCGACTGTCTCTTGATGAATATCCGAAATCAATCTCTTCCTATAATAAAGCTCCTCATCCAGTATTGTAACGTTGTTCCAATCGAAATCACTTCTTCTGATGCTTCGTTATGACATTACGAGTAGACATGTTCCATCGGATGTGGTTCTTATGCTCCGTGATTCTTGACCTCAGCTGTCTACATGTCTGTCCCACATAACTTGCATCGCAAAGCTTACACGACATTTTATAAACAACATTCGACTTCTTATCATAACGGAGCATCAGTTATAAGAAGGTCATGATTTCGATTGGGACAACGTTATAATACTGAACGAGAAGCCTCACTATAGAAAGAGATTGATTTCGGAGATGATATTCATCAGGAGACAGACGCATAGACTCAACCTGCAGATGGATATGGAGGGCTTCCCAAGGCCTTCCGATAGACAAGCTATAAAGGCTTGAGTTGTTGTCTAGTCAGTCAGTGTCGTTCGTACGCAGTAATGAATCTTTCTGGAGTGTTTATCGATTACTTTCCAACTCTTTTGTTCTTGGAATTAATTAACATTTTAATGTTACATTTTTTCATTTGGTATCTTAGAAAATTACTAGCTAAAAAAACAAAAAGTGACTCACTGTGTCTGATACTGATTGGCCAATATGATCAGGAGCCAATTCTTGAATTATTTTTTTATTAGTAATGTTTGCGATATGGTATTCTATGAGCATGGTATTCTATGAGCGTCCTTATATTTGCTGGATAATTAATTATAATTTTAAAGTTGTGTGATAAATTAGTTCTCCATATTCTATTTTACGATATTTCCTAATTTCTTTTCTTTTTTCTTTTTCCTTTTTCTTTCATTTATTTTGGTTTTAATTCCGATATTTAAATTCTCGATATAGGGGAGCTCATCATGACAGGATAACTTTTATTCACAGTTTTTATATATGTTAGTTTATGTTGTCTCTGAGGAAGGACTCAAAAGTGAGTCGAAATATGTAAGCGCGTTTTAGTGACTAAAGAAGTTTCACATTTCATAGATATATTATTTGCACGATGTCTTCTGTGCTTGACTCCTATTGCCCGTATCCTTTCCAGTTCTTAAATTAAGTTTACTTAAATCGTCTGGTTTATCATTTAAAATGTTGTTTTGTTGTGTTGGAAGATTCCGCGAGTGATTTTATATTTATTTCGGAGGTTTCTGAACAGGACTTTGGGAAGTTTAATTATAATTTTGACCTATTTCCTGTTCATTATAAGTCACATAAGTTCTTTAATTAAGCTGAGGAGATCCAAACGTTTGTGTATATAAGTTGTGATATTGTATTTCTAAATCAGGAGGGAGAGAGCTAGTTTAGAATATAAGAAATGGATTGGAATGGGGAAGGGAAGAAATGTCATAGGGTTTCAAGATTTAGGATTATAATTCGTTAATTAGGGGAATATCTAGAAAAATAGGTCCTAAATATTTAAAACTCGAAAGAATTGGGAAGTTGGTAATTCGAAGGAGATAATTCTTCTAAATCATTTGAGTTAATGAGATTAGGATGTGAGACATAAATTTGTTCAGAAGGTAGGTGATTGATTGGATAGATTTATGTAAGAGGAATGGTCGCTTTGAGAAGGTGCAAGGGAAGTTGACGGAATTTTGACAGATATAGTACTATTTGGGTTTATGATTGAGGAATAAGAAATTTCCGGAGGAGGTGAAGTCAATTCTAACTGAGAAGTGGATCTAGTGGAGTCGGAAGAGTTTCTAAATTCGTTCACAATTTGATTTTCTACTTGTCTTATTACTTGCAATAATACCAAATAAATCTTAAATTGTATAATGAATTGAGTTGCCTTAGACTTACTTTTCGGTGACCTGCAGTCTAATTTAGGAATATAATAGGAAGGACGTCCCTTTGTTGGATCTTGCTAAGGAGGAGTCGTCCTCGGTAATCACTTCACTCAATTTGCACTTCCAAAGTGGAATCAAATTACTAATTATTAATTACTAATTATAATTAATTGCTTTTTGATCGCTGTGCATTTTGCATATCTTAATTTATATTTATGAGTTTCTTTGTCTTTGATGGGAATAATCAGGGGGTGGGGGAAAATATAGGAATCAATTGGTCCTAAATATCACATATACAAATGAGATCGGCGATGATATATATATATATATATATATATATATATATATATACTTGTATATATCATCGCCGATCTCATTTGCAATATTAGATACCCGATCAATCTATTAGATATCATCCTTTAACTTTTTGTGGTAACACTTAAATGGATAAGGTAACGCAATTACGAATTATATTCTTTACTTAATTGGGAATGAGATTTAAGTTGGCATTAGTTGTTGTCAAACTTTTTATAAGAACGATACATCATTAATATTATTTATTTAATTTTGGTATCCGAATTACTTGGAATTTAATTTGGCGCCAATTGTTATCAAATCTTGATATCAAATCTTTTTTTATGAATGATGCAGTCTGTTCCACAAGAGTATACGGTTCCGCATCTCATTAATAAATGGCGCACAGATGTAAAGTTCGATTTTTCCGATTCTCTGAACAATTCGGAAGAATATTTTGAGATTATTGTAACTTGTTTTATCTGTAACGGAGCAAAATAAACACAATGAGTGCTGCGTATGCAAGTCGTTTTGAAGCAGTGTTTCTTTGCACACATCCGAAAGGACCGAAAAGGTCATATGCAGCTGCTGGAAAAAGTCTACATGAAAAAGTCAGAGGGATTTGTTATAACGAAACAAAAAGTGTTGACGATCTACCGGAATGTGGTACTCAAAAAAGACGACAAAGAAATTATCAAGATATTTGAGAAGAATCCTGAATGTTCATTACGGAGAACAAAAAATCTTTTATTGAAAAAAGATGTAGAAATAAGCCTTAATACTATTAGACGACGATGTCTGATTGTTTGATTCCGAATATGGTTGGCAATCCACAAAGTTAAACCTTTTTTGAGTAAAATACACATCGAAAAACGATGCAGTAAAGGCTAATATTGACCGTGATTTTGCCCGGCCGTGATTTGAATATAATTTTTACCGATCATCCTTTTGGACCTGGATTTCTAGAAGGTATGCGTGATCGACTCGTCACAATCCCATTGTTCAACGTACAGTAAAACACCCAGTGAAAGTACACGTGTGGGGATGCTTCTGTAAACAGGGATTTGGTATATATATTTATATCTCTTCACGGACAATCTGAATGCACAGAAAATAAACATGATTTATCAAAAGTATTTGAAGTCTGCTCAAAGATGGTTTAGCTCAGACAATAGTTCATGAGTGTTTCAAAAGGACAACGACCCAAAATATCGAAATCGTGCATGGAGCGGAAACGTGAAAATGGCATCATGACAATGGATTGCCTTCCTAGTCGCCTGATACCAATCCTATCGAAAACGTGTGGACAATCATGAAGGTCAAACTCAGGAAAAAGAAGGTTTTTAATTTATAGTAGTTCGTTCGTTATGTACGAGAAATCTGGAGATCTCTTTCTGAGATAATAACTGAAAATCTCGTGGAAAGCATGCCCCGCCGCTGCCAGGCCATACTTGATAACAAAGGAGATTGGATAACTTATTAAGTAAACGCATTTTAATTTATAGAATTTATTAACAGAATTAAATTAAATTTTTAACAATTCTGTATTTTTTTAAGGAGAAACAGTCCGTTCTTGTGGAACATGTACATAAAATTTTGAGAAATTTAACTTAGCGCCAATTTTGTGGATGTCAAATCTTTTATACGAATGATTCATATCATTAGAATTAAATAAAAGATAGTATCACGTGTATTTCACTTTTTAATTTGATAGAATTTAATTTTATTAGTTAAGATGTAGCATCTAGGTTTTAATTTTTTCATTAGTTTTTTCTGAGGAATAATAATTTTTGACAGGGGATTAAAGTTGCCATTACTTGGATTGAAATAAGAAGACCTTTAAAAAGAATATCCTTGAAAAAAAAATTAAAACTACTATTAATAGGATTAGATACTCAGATTTTATTCGAGAAGCACGTATTCTTAGTGTTTTTTTTTTACCTTTTTTAAAAAAGTAAGTTTGTACATCAAGTATTTTGTAGTGATAACAAATACCAGCATATAATTTTGTTTTCATCCGATCTTCTTTTGTTAAATATAAGTTATAAACAAATGGAGATCGAATATACTTTTCTAATATATCATTTTTTCTTTATCATTTCCCAGCTTAATTAATAAATATCACTGTATAATTTCTTTTCCATTCAATCTCCTTTTGTTATGTATCAATTTATAAACGAATTTATAAACGAAGAGATTTTTTTATTATCAATTCCTTGATTAGTTGACAATTACCAGTATATAACTTTATTTCTGTTCGATTTCCTTTTGTTAAATATAAAGTTATAAACAAATGAAGATTAACGTAGATAGATTGTATTGTCATTATTGTATTATCATTTTCTAGCTTAGTTAACAAATACCAGTGTATAATTTAATTTCCGTTTGATCTCTTTGTTAAATATTAATTATAAACAAATTGAGTTCGATGACAAATAAATCGCTTTTTCATTATCATTTCCTAGCTTAATTAACAAATACCAGCGTAAAATATTAATTATAAACAAATCGCTTTATTATCATTTTCTAATCTACAAGGAGATGGTAAAAATACGAATTGGAATGTGCCCTATTCCATTCAAAAGGCGAGACCGAGTGTTTAAAAAGTGTAAAAGGGTAGGATGTATGGGCCCTTGTTTAAGAGATATTTGCGTGTGAAGTTAAACAATCGGCCTGCTGCATGGTAAGTACTGTAAATATGTTGGGGTAAAGCAAGAAACGCGGTGGTTGAGGGGCTTAAGGCACGCGCGGTACTTTTTACATCTGACGAAGAGTTTGAAATTACGCAGTATGCATTTTTTTTATTTCATTTTTTTATTTTATTTCATTTTTTATTTCAACAGAACAGACAAGTCAAAATTATCATTAAGCGAATTCAAAATTGTCCAGATAATCTTATTGATGGAAAAAAAAATGAAAATTTTATAAAATAATATTTCGTTTCATATTTATTTTTTTATTCATCATTATTATTATAAAATTCGGACATTGCCGTACAATGTTGTGGGTGAAAATTAATGTAAAAGCATGAAAACATAAATAACCCGCACACCACAAACATTTAATAAAACAATAATTCATGTTACTCAAATTACATTTCAAGTTATGTAGATTTGCAGGGAAATATAATTGATTAACATTATAAAAAATTTCACGTTCATTTGCTAACTTTTATACGTATAATACCATGCAAATAGTATTACATATTTTTAAATTTTGAAGCATATATAATAATAAATAATGAGTTAATGATTGAATTTTTATTGCATCATATCGCGAATTCAAATTTATTTTGTTTACGTCAATAAGATTATCTGGACAATTTTGAATTCGCTTAATGATAATTTTGACTCGTATGTTGAAATAAAAAATGAAATGAAATATGAAATGAAACAAAAATGAAATAAAAAAAATGGATACTGCGTGGTCTCAAATTCTCTTCGTCAGATGTAAAAGTAGTACCGCGCGCGCCTTAAGCTCCTCAGCCACTTTTTGCTTTACCCCTACCTTTCACAGTATTTATCGCGCAGCAGGTCGATTGTTCAACTTCACACGCAAATATCTCTTAAACAAATGCCCATGCACTCAATTCTTTTTACACTTTTTACACTCTCGACCCCGCCTTTCGAATGGTATAAGGCACATTCCAATTCGTATTTCGCATTTCATATTATCTCCTTGTTACTTAACAAATGTATAATTTCATTTCTCTCCGATCTCTTTTTGTTAAATATTAAATTATAAACAAATGGAAATCGAGATCGAATAAATCGCATCTTTCTTGTCATTTTCTAGCTTAATAAACAAATAGTAGTGTATAATTTCATTTCCGTTCGATCTCCTTTTATTAAATATTAAGTTATAAATAAATGAAGATTGAGATCGAATAAATCGCTTTTCATTATCATTTCCTAATTTAATTAGCAATTATTTTATTATTACCAGCGTATTATTATTATCGACTTTACAATCCTTGTTTTGAAAAAATCGAGTCACTCGTAGTATAGATCGCAGAGCTCGCTGTCATGTATATCATGTATATCACTAGCGCTCCTTGTGTAAAGAATGTCAGAAAAACACCAAAGGAATGTGCTGAATGTGGTCAACGATGACGTATATATTAATCTGACGTATATATAAAACTGAAAAGTTACAGATACGAATTTTGCGTCACAATATTTCCGCTTATAGGTAAAGAAAAAATAAAAGCACGTATAATACAATCGGAGTGTGAGTTATTGATTAAGTGTACTTAAAACTCTATTGGGATAGCTGTTATATTGATATCCGATAATCTTGATCCGGCGGAACTCGCCGGTTTGTGCAAAGGAGGCACGGCAATGTCTCACTTTATACTTAGCGCCGACACGTTACCGTGTCTCCAGATCTCTATAAGGGCTGAATCGATCAAATAATCGTGCTCAATGGTTGCATTCATTCGGAATATAATGAAAGTGTTTTTATTTTTTCTCTATGTATCCTACGTACGTATCCAAGCGGAGATATTGCGATGCAAAATTTGAATTTTTGATTTTAAGATACATCATTTGTTCATTATTAACGTCGTCGACTAAAAGAGAAATATACGGTTCATTTTTTTGATAATAGATAATGGGTTTTGATTTTGTATCTATCTAACCAGCAGACCAGCGTTGGTATTATTCGCAACATTGCACGTGATGACGATGAAAATTACACGCTAGTAATTACTAATTGAACTAGGAAATAATAATGAAAAAGTAATTATTTATTTGATCTCAATCTCCACTTGTTTATAACTTAATATTTAACAATAAATATCGAACTGAAATGAAATTAAACACTGGTTAACTAAGCTAGGAAATCATAATGACAAAGCAATTTATTCGATCTTCATTTGTTTATAACTTAATATTTAATAAAAGGAAATCAGATAACAACGAAACTTTACGTTATGGTAGTATTTGTGAACTAAGCTAGAAAATGATGAATAAAAAAGCGATTTATTTCTATTTATTTATAATTAATATCTAACAACAGGAGATCGAAGGAAAACGAAATTATTTGGTATTAACTAAGTTAGGAAATGATAATGACAAAGCAATTTATTCGATCTCGATCTCCATTTGTTTATAATTTATTATTTAACAAAAGGAGATCGAATGAAAACCAAATTGTACACTATATTTGTTAACTAATTCAAAAGATGACAACCGATTTATTCGGCCTGGATCTTCATTTGTTTCTGTCTTAACATTGAACAAAAGAAGATCAGAGGGAAACAATATTATACGCTGGTAATTGTTAACCAAGCTAAGAAATGATAATGAAAAAGTGATTTATTCATCATCGATCTGTATTTGTTTATAAATTAATACTAAAAAATTAATAAATTTAAACTCAAGATTTAAAAACCTAATTAAATAATGAAGACTACGATTCAATGCTGGATGTTAGGTGCTAATAATTATTGACTTTTTTATGCTGGATGCTAATAATTATTATCTTCTTTAGATGTTGTATCATTATTTACCAATGTATCTATAGAGTTGATTATTGAAAGTATTAGTAAGAGATGGCATTATGTTGAAAAAAGCGTTCATATATCGAAAGATGAATTTATAATAGCTATAAAATTAGTTTTGAACTCAATGGTGTTCACTTTTAATAAGAAATTTTATAAACACGTTTTTGATACCCCTACGGGTTCACCGTTATTCTCGATCATAGAGAATATGGTTTTAAAAGACCTTGAAGAGAGGACAATTTAGCGATTACTTTGCGAATTATTCTTCTATTTTAGATGTGTGGATTCTTTTGGCTGCTCCTAAGGAATTTTTTAATGAGATTTTAAACATTTACAACTCATTTCATGAATGTTTGCAGTTCACAATTGAAGTTGGTGATGGTAACAGACTGAGTTTCTTGGATGTAACTTTGATTATTGAAAATGATAGGATTATATTCGATGGTTACAAAAAAATCAACTTTTTCGGGAATTTGAATTTTTATTCTCAACATCCAATTTGTCACAAAAAAGGAATTATTTATAATATGGTTGACAGCAGTTCTTTTGTCGTATCCAAAATTCCAACAAAAAATTTCAGAGAAAAGATTCAGATATTATTAAATAACGGCTATCCTCTTAGTTTTATTTTTTCAAATATACTTACCAGAATCTAATATCATTGTGTTACGTCTCAGTGTTGTTATTGAGATGTTTTCTCCGTTTTTGAGTCAATGTATTTAAACAATTTACTCGGGGACCGGAGATTAAGTTGTGTAGTTAAGGATGCGATTCACTGGGAAGTATTGGATAATTTAAAGGAAGGGTAACCTTGAATCCGGTGCCAAAAAGATCGCGAAGTTTATAGGCGAATCTACGTGGATCGTGTTTTGGAATGGTTTTGTAACTAGGAAACGTTAGGTTGACCTCCAATTTATTCAGAGTATAGACAGGTTCGCGAGGTGAGTCTACCGGTTTGTCTTGGTCTAGCAATTGCGCAAGTTTTTGGAAATAGGGGAAAGGATCTTGATTCGAAATAAGGGCCGATTTAACTTGGAACCTCAATCTCTTTTCACTTAATGTGCGCCACGCATGATTATATATAAAATAACATTAAATATACATGTGTATATAGAATATGCCGATTATAGAAAGAAGTGCTTACAACTGTGGATATATTCTAGCGTTTTCTTGTTCAATAGAGATCTTGGTACTTCCTTCTTGATTCATGATGTTCTTGGGCAGACTCGAATTTTTTCCTGATGTAGTTAATTTTTCTGCTGCTTCCTCTTGAGGTGTTTCCCTCTTCTTGGGTTTTTGGGAGAGATGTATAATTAGATTTGTAACTGAGTCCCAAAGGGCCCCGATCAGATGTAATGACCAGCCATAAATTGTATGTATAGCGTATCCATGTATTATGGTGTCTATAATTAGTTTCACGGTTCTGATGCAGAAATAGATTCCAATTATTCCAGCACTTGCGTTGCCGAAGGAAATAAAATTTCCCCAGATTTTTTTCCATGTATTTTCTGTAATTTTCTGGATTGAACTCTCATCTAAAAGATACGAAAGAGAGATTCCTTGGGAAACTATGGGTTCGCCTTTAGCTCCTCGTGCCATAGTATTTAGGATTCCATTTTTTTCGGCTGGGAACATTATGTGATCCCGCAGGTTTTCGAGATCCTTGTCGCTATATATGCCGCTTGCTGCTAACGATCTAGGATTTGTATAATGCCATGTAGGTTTTGTCATGGGTTTCATGATTGTCGGAGGTAAAGAACGTTCAGGAGTTGATGTCATACGATACCATCCATCATTTAAAAAGAACATTGGAGGTATGACACGATTGCAGGAGATTTGCGTGCCTGTTTTGATTAATATGTGCGTTCGTGGGGATAAAAAGTACCTTTCGTTACCTTTCTGAACTGGCAGTTCTGAGTAACATTCTTTAACATGTTGAATTTTGACATCTACTGGAGTGCATTTAATGATATGCACTACTTCTCCAGAAACGACGGTCATGAATCCGGGTCCTTTCATAATCTGGTATGCGAATTCGTCTGGTGAGTTTATAGCGAGACTAAGTGAGCCTTTTAAAATTTGTTGCTCCAGGTTACAACGTTGTTTGATGACATCTCTATACAGAGTATTCATCTGAGAGCGTACGTGTTTTTCCACATATACAAATTTAGAGTTGATGTAGGTGAATATGTCTAGATTTTCGGCAGATATTCGGTGTTGAGGTGTTTCCCTCTTCTTGGGTTTTTGGGAGAGATGTATGATTAGAGTTTCGAGAATTAACAGTTTTGGGTGTTCTGTTTTTATTAATGTATAGCCACATAGGAGTTCTTCTTCTGTCCTGGCGAGTGCAAATGTTACATCTTGCGTTGACAGTGAATATATGGTTTGCGGATTCTCGTAGAAAGTGTCAAGCATTCTATTAGCATATCCTTCGTAAAGAACATCAGGGATTAAATTGACAATGATCCATTGGTAAGGTTTTCTAGAAGGTATGTCCTCCATCGATATCCATACAAGTAGTGTCAGTATATAAACAGATTGTGCCCGATCTTAGACGAACTTGATTTGTTTCCAGGTTTATAGTAGTTTGGTAAGAAGTTAGTGTGATGGTCGTTGTTCCTTGTACAATGACGTTATCCCAAGTGCCATATGGATCAGAATATTGCGCGCCTGAACATCGTCCGTCTGAGCTCGCAGATCCCGCGAAAGTAGTTGGTCGTGTTGTAGTCTGGTTTATTTTCAAACCATATATGAAATTATTGGTATTAATGGAAAATACTCCAGTTAAAT
>NW_011627741.1:7278-17649 GCF_000204515.1 Acromyrmex echinatior | reverse complement strand
CCGTTGTATAATAATTGTGGATCACACAGTGCTTAGTACGGGCATTCAATGTACGAATTTCTGGAGACGACACGAATTTTTCTACGCGATCCATTTCATACTCGCTCATATCACTAGTACATCCACTATCGTCGGACAGTATTTCTTCGTCGGACGACTCTTGGTTCATTATATTCTCAAAGTCTATTTCCACTTCATCAAACACTTCGTCTCTAATATTCGCGAACTGTTCCTCATCCACATTTCTAATACGTCGACTCTGTCCTCAATGTTACCGATATTCTCGAACTCTACATCGTCCATTATGTCCTCAAATTCTATTTCCAATGCTTCAAATAACTTGTCTGCATTTACATCATCCATGTCCTCAACGTCTGCATGATATCAGCCATACTTTTCACATTACACTTATTGCGATTCGGTAATTTTTAAAAACGTCAACTAAGATGCCGCGCGCTTATGACCCATTATATATTCTACTTGCGACTTCTTTGTCCCTTTGTCTATCCTCCCTATTGAGTTGCAGCATCGGTGATGTGTCACCGATCTCTTCTTACAAAAATGTCGTTATCAGTTTCTCTCTTAACGCATAGCGATGTGTTACCTGATCTCACGGTTCTTCCTAGATAAATATCATTATCAACGTTTCTGACCTTGAAAGAAAGAACTGTGAGAATGCAGTATGATTTCATTATCATCATCTATCCCTCATTGAAGGCGCTTTATATAGCAGCCGATACATCGATGATGTGCCACCGATCTTCTAGACAAACCACGTTATAGTGGACGCATTTTTTGGGGTGAGTGTTGGGGTGGTGGTGGTGATCTCGTAACGCATTTTTTTTTGTTTTTTGGGATAGACGCGGGGTCCGCGGCGACAGTTCGAAACGCACTTAGGGTGGACGCGGGGTCCGCGGCGGCGGCAGCACTGCGGCAGGGGGGGGGGTGCCTGGGGCGGGGGTGGCGGCAGTGGTGGCAGCGTCTGCGATGATGGGTGGCGGCGGTCCCAATAATACGTGACACCGCACATGGCGACACATCAGTAAACATCGATAGCACCGGGACGTAAACATCGATAGCGCCGGGACTTCCAGCGCCTTCCCTCCCTTCCCCGCGTCTACCAGTACTCCCCGCGCCTACTCCCCCGCGCCTATGAGTATCCCCGCGCCCCGCGCTCCCCTCAGAGGACCTGAGTTAGAACCCGCCTATTATTCCTACTCAATGTCGAAAGATATTTTCGATCAGAGTGTCCTTTGTTTATTGAAGGAATCTCGGGTAAAAGTCCAATTTCACAATTCACGTTAAACTCTTAACCAAGGTTCAATTTGTTTCTCCAATTTTTTTTTCCAATTCTAGAATTGGAAAAAGACAATGAGATAAGTTGAATCTTGATTAAGAGTTGTGAAACTAAGCCTTAATCAAACTTAACAGGATGGAAGCGAAAATATTGCTTTAAAATTAATAAGAAAATAGAAAAATTAATTTGCATTAATTTTATTTGCGAATTAGTTTCGTCGGAAGATTTTGGGAATAAGATTTGACTCGTAGGGGGGAGGGAGGGGAAGAGAGAAAAGGGGAGAGGGGGGGAGAGAGAGGAAAAGAGAAGAAGTGGAGCGAATATTAACAGAATATAATATAGGTTTAATATCAATATAGAAAAGGATTTATTTAATATTCTCAAATAAGCTACACTAATATAAAATATGAAATAGAATATAAATCGTGTTTGTATTATATATATGTCGGATGTATAAGATCGCGATATATGTGTGTAAAGTATACGTGTATCAATCGATAATAACAAAAGTACTAATCTGCAGTACTAATCTGCAGGTGACGCACACAGATTTTGAGTTTGTGGCGTGATCGGATCGCGGTCCGCGGAAACGAGTGCGACTACACTAGATGGTACTAATTCGCCGAGCGCGATGAAGTCAGACGTTGTGCGGCTCTGATAAAACGTGGTATCACGGCAGGCATGTGTATACAGTTCAGAATACGAGCGCATGGAATAATGTAACTCGAATTCGTGCGAATGCACAGGCGTGCAGGTTGCAGGGTGCAGTAGCTAAGCTGCTCCTGCGCTAATAATACATGGCAGCGGCTACTGAGAACGCTCGGTAGAGACGGAGAACACTCAACTCCTGTTTTCTAGTCAAAGTCTGTAGAAACATATGCTGCTACCGAGAACGCTCGATCGAGACAGTGAATGTTCTATCTTGTTTTTCTCTCTGATAGGAAAACGAGTCAGACTCGCCGATTGCTGAGAATATTCAGCGGAGACAGAATACGCTCTACTTTCTTTTCTCACTATTAGTAGAATCTGGATCAGATTTTTGGAGATTTGGAGTGCTCTGGAAAAGGATCAGATTAGACCTTTTTATCACGCGATCGTGTCTTTTATTTCTCGGCGTTGGATTATTTTCCGATAGCCGGTTTTCCCCCACGATGCACGCGAACCAGTTTTCGCACGATAATATGCTCGATGGTATTTGACGCGATTCAGATATTTTCGGAGCGAAGTTTATTTCGAACCTTCTATATATAATAGAACAGAGTTGGTAAAGACTAATGTTTTTTTTTTAAATAAAACATAATATGTTTTTTCTTAAATATTATTTAATGTTTCAAATATGATTTAGGCTAATTCTACAATGTGCTTTTTATTTTCTGTTTCTTGCTGTTTGTGTCTTGTCTTATTGATCAAAAAAGCAAGAGACAAACAGCAAGAAATAGGAAACAAAGAACATATTGTAGAATTAGCCTTAAGCCTATTCTACTATGTGCTCTTAGTTTCTTGTTTTTTACCTTTTGCTTTTTTCTTCTTTATAATTATTTTATCAATAATTGTATTTCTTACTACGTATTTCTTGTTTCTTTCGAAGTTCGTTAACATTTATCTCGTACGATATAAAACAAAAACCGGATAAGAAGCAAAAAGATAAGATGTAAAAAAATAGCAAAAAGCAAGAAATAGGAACAAAAAGCACATTGTAAAACAGTATTATAAAAAAAAAACATATTTAAAAACATCAATTAAGCATATTTAAAACATGTTTTTTACCAATTCTGATACAGAATCGGTTGGTCAGCTGAGAACGATGGGATGAAGGGGGGAGGGGTATTATGACATATTATCTGACCGAAGAAAAAAAATCTTTGTTAAATATACATATTATTTCAAAATTCGCGCTTCCGAAGTACAAAACATGATACTTTACATTAAAAGATACAACTTTTTTCTTTTGCAAAATTGCGTCTGACAAGTAGTTTTTGCGGGAGAGCAGGCTGAAATTAGCGAGTAAGCGTTCTATGTGGCGCTCAAGACCGATGCGCGCTCTTCGGTTACCTGTAATCCGTAGCTGATATTTATAATTAATATTTTAAGATACTAATATGATTTTGTTATGATTAGTTTACTACTGCTTAAAGCAGTCTTAATTATAAAAATCAATTATGAATACTGGATTGTAATCTTCTTCCGTATTGTATTGCTTAAAACAGAGCTGTCCAAGATGTTTTTTGAAATCGAAATGTGTCGGTATTCACACCTATTATTGTTCCTACTCTTTACTTGATTGTTGTTTTGTCATAGCGTGCGACGCTCTCAGAGACGATATTAGTTTGAAATCGTTAAAATTTTTTTACTTGTATCTTCCGCTATGTTTAAAAGTATTTTGTTATTTATATTTCTATAGTTAAATATATTAGGTGTATAACTTTGCTTCCGCCGTTTTCCTATAGATGGCGGTAAGTAGTGGTCGAAATAAATAGATCATAGACGTCATACAATAAACTTAGACATCTGTCAACATAACCCCAGAAACATTAGTCGATTGTATCTGCATCATAAAGTTATTCTCGATTGAAAATGTCAGTTTACGAGCCAAATTCTCGTCATTTGCGAGAGGTTTTAATTTTCTGCTTCAATGTGAAGAAATCTGTGGCTGAGGCTCATCGAATGTTCTCAAATACTTATAAGACTATTAGTGAAAGAACGTGTTGTGAGTGATTTCAACGTTTCAAGAACGGTGATTTTTAACGTCGAAGACCGGCATAGCGGTGGAAGAGAGAAGGTTTTCGAAGATGCAGAATTGGAGGCATTACTCGATCAAGACTCAAAATCAAGAAGAATCATTGCACGATCATTGGGAGACTCAACAACAATCACAGGCGATCAGTATCGAACGCAATTGATGCGTTTGAGCCGAGCACTGAAAGATAAACAGCCGCAATATAACGAGAGACACGATAAAGTGATTTTACAGCATGACAGTGCTCGATCCCATGTTGCGAAAGTGGTCAAGACATACTTGGAAACATTGAAATGGAAAGTCCTACTCCACCCGCCATATTCTCCAGACGTTGCTCCCTCTAACAATCACTTGTTTCGATCAATGGCACACGGCCTGGCTGACCAGCACTTCCGATCTTATGAAGAAGGAAAAAATTGGATCGATTCGTAGATCGCCTCAAAAGATGTTTTTTCGACGCGGGATTCGTACCCTGCCCGAAAGATGGGAGAAAATAATGGCCAGCGGTGGACAATACTTTGAATAAATGTATATCTAGGTTTTACAATAAAGCCTCGAATTTCGGAAAAAAAATGGAATGAAGCAAAGTTGTACACCTAATATTATGAATAATAATATCTTTAAGTAATAGAATACTATTAGTAATAGAATACTTTTAAACATAGTGAAAGACATAGATCAAAAATTTTTTATGATTTCATAGTAGTGTCATTCATGAGACCGAGTATCGCGCGCTACGACAGCAATGAAGTGAGGAGTAGGTACGGTAATGGAATACTGACACATTTCAATTTCAAGCAAAAACACCGACCTAAAACAATCATCTCTATAGAGGCAAGAAAATTTAAAAAAAGAAATAAAAAGAAATAAAATTTGTTTCGGTACAAAAAAATAAAGATTTACATTTTTTTAAATAAATAATTATTATAAAATTATGCCCTTAATACATTATAGATAATTGTTATAAAAATATTTAAAAGAAATTTTTAAAAGAATCGATAAAACCATTCCTAACATGTTGTATGTTTCATATACTTAAGCAGTCGTAAACTAATCATAACAAAGCCATATTAGTATCTTACTTAAAATATTACTTATGAATACTAGCCAAGAATTTAGTACAAGTGAACGAAGAGCGCGCGCTGATTCTGAGCGCCATATAATCAGAGCACTTATTTGCTAACTTCAACCTATTCTTCTGCAAAAATTACTTGTTAGATGTAATTTTGCAGAAGGAAAAAGCGGGAGCATATTTTAAACACTCAGAGCCGCTCATAGTTTGGGTAAGATCAATACTAGATCTGAACGTTATCTGCACGTGGAATTCGGATCGAAGAATCAATTTGGGATGACAAAAGAAAACTGTACTAGCTAATACAAATGTCATCTTTATTATTGATTCATTTTTACAATCAATTCAATTCAGCTACGGAACCGTACTGAATTCTCTTTGTTCGCTTCGCTCAACTCTTCGCTTTCTATTTCTTACTGAGAGAGACTCATAGCTTGCCGGAACGCATGAACATAATTACGTGACATTCAAATGAAGAAATGTAACAAGTTTAAAAAGATAACGCACGGGTGAAGTTAACGAAAAAGAAAAGTAACGTTTTATACAGGAAAAAATATCTTCATTTCATTGGAACGAAGGCAAAGCAAAACTTAAATGATGTTTTATTTAAGAAAAAAATAGAGGGAAAAATTGAATATTGAGAACGGAAAATCTGTCTCAGAAGACTGTTTCGCCCATGATTGTTTATGATACGCGGTTTTTCCGTGGAATTTTAAGTAAATACCGAGACGAGGATTAGGGAGTCTGTTTTTTTAATGGTTGAATCCTCTCCTTTTCCCCGAAAATTCAAGAGACAAGAGTCCAAGACATAAGTGGAAGATCTGGGAGATCCTGTGTTCAATAAGATTTGTGATATACTGCTCAAAATTTTGTGACAGCAGTTCAGGTTAGAGCAAAGCAGTATGAAAGGGAATTCATGAACAAAATAACTCTCAGTTATTGAGACAAGTCGAGAGAGGTAGGGGAAGTTGCGACTGCGCTTCCCGTATTCGGATGCTTTGTCAGCTGAACGACGAGGTAAAGTTGATTGAAATAGAAATGAAGATCGATCGAAAGAATTTCATTGAATTGAAAACTGTTTTTGACCGATTATATCGATTGCAAATAAAATTTTTTTTATAGAAACGTTATTCATGGCGTGAGTATCACGAAAGCGTATCTTCGGGAAAGTTCCGGAACGATTCACTCAGTAGACACAATACTTATTGTAAATGTGATGCTTTTACTAATAATGTTATTTTATATCACTTTCGCAATGTAGCATGTTCTCTTATGAGGATACAGGCAAGACTTCTATTTGTCTTTGCAACGAAACAAACTGGATATTGACATTCTTGTACACAATCTCAACATTACTAAGTTTATTTAGAAGACGATATCGAATCCTGTCTCTATTCGTTTTTTTAAATTCACAATTAAAAAGTTAATATGCCATAAAAGACTATGCATTATTGGAGGATTAAAAGCTGTCATTCTACTTATTTGTTATTATTGCATTTCTAGTTGGACCATCATCGGAGAGTAAACTGTCATCATCGTCTCCTCCAGCAATACATGATAATGGTGGACATCAAACAACTATCAACAACTCTTTGCAATGGCCGAGTCCTCACACTGTACATGACATTCTGGCTAATAGTTGTAATGTACAGAATTCGTCGTCTTCTTCACCAACTTCGTCATTATGCTCCACGATCAATAATAATCATCACAACCGTCGTGATGACAATTCTGTTAACAATAATAATAACAGTAATAATGAAAATAATAATGATCATAGAATATCGGGCAGTTATCTTCACCATCATCATCCTCATCTAGCACATCATCAACAGTATTACGCATCAGCGCTGTATCACCATCACCATCATCGTACAGATGCTGTGACAGCAGCAACTATATCATCTACACTTTCTGTACAAGCTATTATGTTGCAGTCAGGAACAATAACCCATCCAGCCAGTCCTTGCAATTAGATAAAATAATATTATTTTATTAATTAAAAATCATCCAATATTTAACGTTTTCATTTTCTGTATGTTATTAAGTTTTTCAAATATACTTTTATGCCTTACAGTACTAAAAAGACTTTTGTATTAAAATATATTTTAAGTAAAAATGATAAATGATATAGAATCATTATGGGTGACAGAGGAAACATTTCAATATATTTGAAAAACAAACTTTGAAATTATTTTTATCAAACACAAAAAGTAATTGTTTCTTTATATGAAAAAGAAATTTCCATAGATTTGTAAAAACAATAAATATATAAAATTTTTGTTTAAGGACAAAGCTTAGATTATGAAAGTTTATGTTTATGTTTAAATACATATTATTCCTTAATAATAATTTTATTATTAAGGAATAATATTTATTATTAAGTTTCTTATCCCATTTAGAAATTATAAATGACTTATTAATAATAATCAAATAACTGTAATAAGTTACATCAATTTTCCATTTTTTAATTTTACGTAAGAATTACAAATATCCTATAGTAAATTTACTATGCGGGGTATGATAAGTAAGATATACTGCTCAAAGATATGAATTATTTAAAAGTATTGAATTTTATAGCGCATCTATTACATTGCAACAACTGTAACTCATACAGAACGTGCCTATGAACGTGTAGTTAGTTTTTCTGTCTCTAAAAGGTAGTTAATATCATTGCAATAAAGAAGATATATTAAATTTTGTAATTTTTATCATTTTATTATTATATCACGAATAAATTGATCGGTTTTTACATTAAATTGTTGCCTTATGAATTTGTATCATCTATATTGTGTGCATGGTCGGATTAAGATTTCTGTCGCTCTTGAGCATTTAAATCGTTGCCGTTCCTATTCAATTCTCGAACTGAGATATCCCAAGCCTATAGTTGCGATAACAAAAATAAGAGATTTTTTGTAAGGATTTTACTAGTTCAGCTCAATTACAATGTTTTTATATATACACTTAGAAGTTGCAAAATTATATACAATACATTTTGTTTACTACAATTTTACGCGCTATTTTAATAGCAAACTTATTTGCAAACCAACTAATTCCATTCTATGTATATTTTGTATCGATGATATGAAGAAAGACGGCATAATCCTTTTCGGATTTCTCTCTGGTAGAAATCGACAAAAAAAAAATCGCAAAACCTCGATTTAAATATAATGGTCATCGGTTCAAGAATAATTTTCTAAATCATTTGCGTCTGGCAAAAATGACTATTATTTAGAAATTAAAAAAAAAATGCTGCCTCTCTAAACTTGTCGCCCTTATATATAACCTATAGGTTAACTTCTAATGTCAATCTACTGGTCCTGATTGTGTGCATATACATTTCTGCTTCATATTTATAGCGAATTCGATGGGTAGAACTGGTATGTATTAAAATTTTTGAACAATAATTTGTTGATTATAAAGTAAAATAATATTTCGAATTATAAAATAATTTTGTTCTATCTACAACAAAATGTACTGATGATTTCACAGTTTAATCAATTTTATATTAATATATTAAATACATATTTTTACATCAATTTGTAACAGCTTTAATGTGCACTAGTGCATCCAATCGAATTAACTATTAGCGAAATATTCACTTAGGCTGCGTTTCATTGCACCTATAATATGTTACATTATTTTATTAGGTGTTGGAATTAATTCGTAGCGTTTTACAAGTGATGGGAAGTACTTTCATTAATGTATTTTTTAATGCTCATGTGAAATAAATAACATTCTTTCATTAAAAAACGCTACGAATTAATTCCAACACCTAATATCTTTGTTTAATACTTTGCAAACAACAAGGATAAAATGATACTTTATGAGATTGTTGCTTTTGCCTACAAATCGATTACCTACGGTACCATTTGTTTACATTACTTTTGCCAACAGTTTGCACACATAAATAATTGCCTACAGATCGATTGCCTACATCTACTTTTGCGCACAAGTAAAAATTTTAGAAATGAAGTCACGTTTGCCTACATGCACTATTGCCTACATGTATTATTGCCTACATGTACTATTGCCTACATGTATTATTACCTACATGTATTATCGCCTATAAATATGTGTATATATATATAATACCTATATGTATAATACATATTTTATATATGAGTATATATAATTGTATATATAATTGTATATATAATTGTATATAAAATATGTCAATTATACAGGGTGTCTGGAAATAATCGCCAAATATTTCATGGGCAAGTAGAGAAGACTGAGTCGAGAAGTCCTCTACCATTTTGCAATTTTCGCAATAGTTAACAAGATATTAATTACTAAAAATTGCCAAATATTGGTCTTGAATAATTTTTTACTCAAATCAACTTTATAGAAAAGCTGCAAGAGACAAAAATCATTTATTTTCTCCTCATAAAGTTCTAAGAATTTTTTTAGAATTTTTTATCAACTTTTTAGTATTGCATTTTCTCATTTTTACATGAGAAAATACAGTATTAAGGGGATGCTGGAGCGAAGGATGAAGTTAATCAAGATCGATATTACAGGTTTTTATTTTCTATGTATAAGATGCTCTTTTAATATGCAGGAAATTCGATCGATTAATTATCGATATTTTTATTCCGTTTCCTACATTACCATCTTAGCAGGGACGTATATTAGGGTCGGATCCACAAATGTATTATAAAATTTATTTTGGAAAATTTTCCAATTTTAGAATTGAAAAAAAAATAAACCGTAATTGAAGTTAATCTTATATTTGTAGAATCGGGCCTTAGAAATACAGTTGTATCATGTACACATGCAGGCCGTGTTCCAATATACAGAGTGTCATGAATATACGATCCCACTCGTCCCGAGCAGGTAGAGTGGGCTAAACTGAGTAGAAAAGTCCTCTACCATTTTGTAATGCTCACAATAATTAACGAGATATTAACGTTTAAAGATAACCGAATACGCACGTCCTCTCGACCTATTATTACCGAAAGTACGGCCCACCGAGCACGCGGGCCGCGAGGAGCGGGAATGGCTTAGCAGGCGCGCCGCGTCGTTTGATGCTTGTGACGGTATTGACGGTAAGCCCCCTCCTGTATACCACCAGTATTAAAAAATATATATGTAATATACATAAAGTACAGATTTTTAACTTTAATAGTTATACGAAGCCGTAATAGCACTTTTTCCTTACGTCCAATGCCATTTTAGGTAATAATAATATAGTATTAATAAATGAATACGACATTGCACGTACATAATGTAAGTCTTTTCATGAATATCCATATATATATA
>NW_011627740.1:6234-16525 GCF_000204515.1 Acromyrmex echinatior | reverse complement strand
ACTTATCTTCGCACAATTTTAAAAATACTGTAAAAAACTATGATTTATCAAGGAAAGTTAGATAATATGACGATATCTTTTTATGGTACTTGATGGTTAATGACTGTAGCAAAACTGTTTATTCAAACTTAGATACAAACAGAGAATAAAAACATTCATATCATGAAATATCAAAAAATATTTTTTTCTAATTGTTATATACACTCTATATACGCTCCAACTTTCAAATATTCTAATTAAATGAAAGAAAGCCTATATTCTAATGTATTATTGTTTGTATTTCCTTTTACACATCCGATCTCCTGAATCCATAATTTTTATTATAATATTCCTGAGACTTTTACGGGTGTTTTCTATATAAAGATTATGTGTTTCACGGGTTTTCTCCGTGTCCAGACCCATTCTTGAAATGCCAACGTTTGAATCTTGCTGTTTACGTCATCAAGGCAAAGAGCAGCCTGCTGATACTACTGATACAGTGTGATACTGATTTTTATTATACTTGTCGATCACTAAAATAATAATTAGATTGCTTTATTCTTCTAAAGAGAAGAAAATCAGATAAAATAAGATCAGAAAGATAGATAAAATAATTTATTATTTTATATTGAATATTTGTGTGTGTCATTAAAAAGGTAAGATTCAGTTACTTCTTTTACTTTATGTTTACTGTTAATCTTTTTTTTCGGATGTCTCATCTTTTGATTTTTGAAAGGACAACATTTGTTACTTTAATTAATACTATTCTAGTCTAAAAATTTTGATTATGAGACGTGTGGTAAAAATTCAAAATGAAAATGCATATAAGGATGTTTTGAAATCTAATGGATTAAATGGAAAAATTAATCGTCTTAAATATATAACAATAGAATTATAAATATTAGTCAAAAAATGAAAATCGAAAACATTACAAATTATGTCACAAATGAATTCAAAATCCAAATAGCGAGTAAAATAATTGTTAAATTCGTTATCATATCGGAAAAATATAACTACATTGCCGTAAAAGCTATAAAATACGAAAATTAGAGCTATTATAATTTTATTACCGACTTAGATAATGGTAGCGGTATAGTCAAGTAACGCGTTTTTCAATCTGGGATTTACATTCAATACGATGTAATCGAGTCACAATCCTGATAGACGATTTTATTTAATGCCAGTTTGTGAAAAATCGTGTGTACGGCTCTCTCGCTCAAAATTCAGCCTTTCTTATTTATCAGTTAGCTTCTTGCAGCGTCTTCTCAACACCAGCCGCGGCAAAAACTAAGAGAAGAATATGAGGAAACGTTACAGATACATAATATGGATGATTTAAGTAAAAAAATATATTTTTTTATTTAACTGAATGTGTATTTATACATCAAAATGTAACATGTGCGATATTACGCATATGATTCGTCTTTTGAATCAAATATAATGCAAACAATATAATAGGTAAAAATATAGAATAAGCAATTAAGTCAAATAACGCTCACTGATTTGCATATCAAATAATATGTTAATTTAATTGAGAAACAACAAATAAAAAAAAATAAATTTTTAATAAAAGGTTATAGTATATTTACTTCGCTCAATACATCGTATGTTCCAAATATTCTAATTTACAATAAATTACTGCTACAAGAAAATTCTCTCGTTAAGTGCGACAACACATATTTCCTTAAGGTTCTTTGAGAACTAAACGCGATATTCTGTCGACAGAATTTGCGTAGCATATTAGAATTTTTAGTAAGTTGTAATGAAGTGGACCAAAAATAACATTTTTTGATATTTTTAAGGTTTATTTACTTCAAAAGGTCTCGTCTGTAAATAAATTCAAAGATAGCTGAAAGTATAATTTAGGAGCTTTCGAATGAATTCATGATTATAAGACATGTTGATAAAGTTATGATTACTTGAATTTTAATAAAATTTTCAAGAATGGTACTCGTACTTAGACATAGTGTGCGTGCGTGTGTGTGCGTGTGTGTGTGTGTGTGCATGTATGTGCGTGTGTGTGTGCGTATGCACTTTACGTACTTAAAATTGTAAAGCTTTATATGGAAAGCTGCAGGTAGCACAAAATTCGAATCGCTGTAACTTGATATAAAAAATTGTGTGATCATGAATCGAAGTTCGTTTGAAAACCGTTGAATTGTAGGGTTGAGCGGGGTTATTTGTGAGTGACACTTTTTCTTTAAATTATTATAAATCTTCACACAATTACGATAAAATTAATGATAAATGCTTTAAGCCATTGCATCTGGCTCAATAATTGGTTACTTATACAGCCTTAATATAGCTCGTAAATAAGAAGAAAATTACGTTAATTACATGGATGTAAAATGAATCACCACTTATGGGACATGTTGAGTATCTTCAAAGAATAAGTTGAACCATTAAGGTAATCATTAAATGAGATTATATATATTATTAAAAACATGAAAGAATTACGTGTTTTAGTCAAACTTTTATTATTTTTATCTTAAGTATAATAATTTGTATAATAATACTCTCTTTTTAATTAACAAAATAAAAGAAATTGAAATCTTTACTCCTTACAATAATAATTAAACGTAAAATATTTGTTTAATTGTTAACATATAATAAAAATTGTTAAAGATAGATTTCATTTACGCTGTTGCGCGAGTTTATATGGCGAGTTAGTTATGACTCATAACATATTTGTTCAACAAGCTCCATATCGGTGTTTATTAAAATACTTTATTATAACTAAAAAACCATAAATAAAATAGCAACTTGAACATTGGAGTTAAAGAATACGATAATAAATTATATCCAAAAAACATATTTGATTATTATTACTTGGTTTAATTACCATGTAGATCAGAAAGAATACTCTAACTACCTAATAATTTTACCTTTGATATACGAAAATAAAAAAGCTCACGTATTTGGGTATTGACAGCCAGACACAGATTACTGTATTAAGGCACAGTAATCTCTGTCTTTGTGCTACATTATGCAAGCATATACGTATCCATGTATATTTTGGTTATTTAGATATTTACATTTGACCAACTTACTCCCTTATGCTCAAGTAGTCCCGTTCTATTCTACTTTTAGATGTCGTTAAGTTTATTTAGAACTATTTTCCTGTTGCCACAAAAAAATGTTAAAAAGTAGCCAAAAACTCTATTTTTCTCATTTAATTCCAATTTACCCAAAATCAAGACGTGTTAGATAAATTCTGCCAACAGCATCGTATTCAGCTCGAAAAAATCTTTGATAAATATTCTATCGCACTTCGGAGAGAAAAAAGATGTTTTGTTGCACAGTGTTATTTAATAAATTTTGTGGTAACTTGTGCTTTTTTACAATTAAAAGAAAGAAAGAGATAGTAAGAAAGTAAGAGTGATAGAGAATGGGAGAGATGGAGAGAGGGGAAGAGAGAGAGAAAGAGAGAGAGAGAGAGAGAGAGAGAGAGAGAAATGTTTCTGAGGTAGTACTTTTTTTAACAGTGCAATCCACAGAATTAATATATTATGTACATTATAGTATTAATAATATTAATAACAAATAGTGTTTAATTAAAATCAATATTGTATTGTAATGTAAAAAAGAACAAGAAAATAAATAAAACAGTGATATGAATATAACTGTAGATGATGATAATAATGATACAACTTACATATTTTTTGTAACGATTTTTATTTAAATTTGGAATCCGGTGAAAATTGGATCTAGCGCCTGCAAAGTTGCTGGCTTCAGACTCATATTGATTATGCTAAAATCAATCGTTGGTCTAAAATTTCCCCTACAACAATAGTAGTTGCACAATAGTTGCAGCAATACTGCTGCAATATTGCAACAACATTACATGTTACAGTAAATTGAAGAGATTTTGCAGCGATATTGGCGCCAATTCTGTGCTGTATGAGTTATATAAACTCTGTATATAAAAAATTCAAGTATTTATAAACATTTACATTCAATAAAAAATAAATGCTTTTTTTACTTTAATCAATAAAGTATTCCATTACCAACGTTGATGGTGCTTTTTAAGGGGCAGAATGAGACGAAAATCAAGGCGAAATATATGAATAATTGTAAAAGCAATAAACGACACTCTTTTTTACAGGGCGTACTTATGAGAAGATAATTGCCTAAAAATATATTTGATTTTGATTTTAATCTCGTTCCCTATCCTAAAAAGCATCGTCAACGTTGGTAATCGAATACCCTGTTCTCTGTGTATAGCAGGTTTCTCTCTATGCGGGGAGGTTGCTTGTGGTTTATTGCACGACCGGTTGAGTCATCCCGAAGGGGCGTTTTTGGACCTGAAAGGTACTACCACGGAGTCCGTTTGCCATCATTCGAAACCACAAAGTCCTGTGAAACCATCATCCTCGTTGCCTATGACCGATTTCCTCTCCTGTAGAGCTTATCTTCAATCGTGGGATAAGAATTCCTACGATCTGCGTCACTTACAGGAATCTATGGTAAAGAGCCGCACGCTTTCGTTCACTCGAACAGCTGGTTTTCTTCGGAGGAATTTTTACGGCCCTTAAAGAGGAAAGAAGAGAGGGATGAACAGAAGGAACGTTTCAGCCAATAATTCTCTCGCCGACAGAGCCCGCCGACATAGTTCGCCGACATAAAGCCAATTACGCACGAACAGCCGAAGATTCGTTATCTGTTATCTACTATGAGCATCGAACAAATTTTTTTTGTCAACTTGATCTCTAGTATTCACATTTAAAGAGAATACATGCGATTTGACATGTCGTATATGCCCACGTAAACGGAAATCGCTAAATTACGTGTCTGCTAACGAGTCTGAATCAATAGACGAGTTTTAAAGTCGTCACGTTGGAGGAGCGGCACTTCGTGCAGAGATCACGATGCACATGCGTGCGTTACGCCTACGTGGGTACACACGTGTTTGCGAAAGGACACACGAACATTGCGTAATAAATACACCAGACTTCACTAAACGTTTACAATTGTCCTCTACGTAGCTCTGCGACGAGATGCATGTACCGTACATGCGATACCTCTTTCTTCTACTTTTTCTCTTTCTTGCTTGCTTCATTCTTCTGATTTTTTTTTCTGTGCTCAATGCGCATTGCAAATATACGTATGAAGAAAGGTACGCACCCGGGCCAACGTGGACGATGGTTCCGGCAGAATTTAAAGAGCACGCAATATTTCATCCGCTAACGGAACATCGCTTCGATTAAACTGGTCGTCGGTACGACAAGCCACGATTCGTACAATCATGACGAAGGCTTTCTTCCGCGACGCGTCTTATCGCGACAAAAGCGATTCGGTTAGTTGCGCCGGACATTAAACTAACTCACCTGTGAGCCACTAACGTCGTGGCACCTTAAAGTTTACAGCACCACCCGTGGAGGAGGAAGAGTTGCCAGACTTGCAATCACAAACGGTACGATAAACTACGTTAACGAACTTTTCATTTCGAACGACAAGCACTTTTTTCATGACGAGAGATATACGCGAGGCGAATAAAAATAATGGGGATATTATCATATTTATTGAGAGACGTGGAGTATTTAGCGATATCATACAATTGTTTCATATTTCTTTTGCAAGATATACGATGCGAAAGATTAAAATTTTTATTATACAACAGTTAGTTATAGTTTCCTTATATTTTAAAATAGACACAACCAAAGAAATCAAAGAAAAGAAAAGAAGAAAAGCTGTTCGGAAAAGAAGAAAAACTATTTTTCAACTATATAAGTTAAGTAAAAGTGACATAACTAAAGAAATCAAGAAAGAGAGAAATGGCACAATAGTTGCAGCAATACTGCTGCAATATTGCAACAACATTACATGTTACAGTAAATTGAAGAGATTTTGCAGCGATATTGGCGCCAATTCTGTGCTGTATGGGTTACACATTATAATCAAATGTCATTTTTGTTACTTCACAATCCTTAAAAAAATCACTCTTCGAATTGTGACAATTTTACAATATTGTCCTATAAAATTATAACAAATCCAAAATATATCATCAAAAGTAATATGACTTAAAATGTCACCAACAGTTTATATTTATATAAATATACGAGAACGCCTATAATTGGTCAATATTAGATGTTATGAATACAATATATATTTTTAATTTTTGAATTTTAATTATCTCAGATGTGCGGCGAAACCTTAGGAGATTAATCAAAGTTGATCTAAGACAATAATAATATAAATATGAAACATTCAGACATTCGTATCGATGATAACCTCCCCTAAATTAATTTAGTAAATAACTTATTGCGAAAACAGTTTATATTTACTTTCATTAGCTAAAATGACTAGAATAAAACAATTTTTTCTTTAAATTTCGATCATCGAAATTGTCTTAATTTTAAATATTTCTGTAAAAAGTTCTCTTTTTTATTTACAAAAATAACACAACTAAAAATATTATAATCTCTTTGGAAAACTTTAAGAAAAACACAAGTACTATTTAGTGAATAGACTGTGTGGAGTTAATTTACTTTTAATGATTGATAGAATAATCTTTTCCTAATTCATTTATATAATAATAATTTATATTATACAATAATAATTCGAAAAACATTTTTAATTGTGTCACTTTTGAAACAAGGAAACAATACATGCTATAAAAATTACATTCATTACTTCTTTATTTCAAAAGTAACACAACTCAAGAAACGTGATTATTAAATTAAGTAGTTGAAAATTTTAATTATTTTAGTTATGTCACATTTGAAGTAAAGGACATAATAAAAACGGTAAGCTAATAACTTGATTGACTGCACCACAAGCGATTAATAACATTTATAATAACTCGATTAGTAACATTTGATAACACAGATCTTTTTTTATACATCGACTGTTTACTTTAAAAGAAATAAGAAATCACTGAATAAGAGATCACGTAATTAGGTATGTCGAATTAAGAAAGGTAGGAAATACAATGAGAGAACACTATATGTTGCGGTTGGATGACCACATAGCACGTTGCCAGTTCCCATACATCACACCGTGACCTAATCATTCTATATTCGCGCCCCACTCATTCGACCACCCATCCTTCGCGCCTAATCAAATCCGCACTCTGCTGCATTACGCTCTGCAGATAGTCTCATCCGTGGCATTACGCGATGCTATCATTGCTGTGAAGCAGCCTCTGCAGTAAGCGACATCCTGCTACCGCCCACAAGTAACTAGACGTTGCATTGTGTCAGCTTTGTACGCGAGTTGCGAAATGTCGGCGATAGAGACATTTGCGGCACTCGATTATCACGATTGCAAATCGTCATTTTTGCACGACTCAATTTTCAAATATCTATCTAAATGTCCTCGAGGGTGGTGGGTTTCATTTTGAGAGAAATAAATGGAATATTTCGCGTGTAATAGTCTCTTAACAGTTCTGTTACTATATCACTGATATCTGCTTTTATCATCACTATTTAGAATGACTGTAGGGAATGGAAAAGTTCTGTATCACTACTGTTCCTTCTTTCCTACTTTTATTCATCATTTCTATTTGGACTGCAATTTCATGATGTTCTACGGAGCATATTTGAATCAGCAAGCCTGAACAAGCTCTTTAATCGCGTGAATTTCCATTATTTAAATAAAATTAATGTCTTGTTTGTTAAATTTTGTAGTTATATATAAGAATCGTAAGATATTCTTATGAATCTTATAAAGAATGATATACCCTAGCTAAAAAAAATCTTAAGACATTTTTTTCTCTTCAATATAATTGCTTTCCATATACAGTTATGCATTGTGTTATTTTTATATTCTTGAATACCTTTGATTATGAATACATATGGAATAAATGATTGTATTGAAATATCTAAAAATTTATCTAGGTACAGATCTAAAAATAACTTTGTCGAATATATTGTCGAAATAATTATGATCAGGAAATTATATTATGAGCAATGCTCTAAAAAATTCCGATATTCTAATAACCAGCTTTACATCATTTTGATAATTTAATAACGTTATGATAAGTAGAAAAGGCCTTATCAATTTGAACTAAATCTTAATACATTAAATAATACTTCTGCATGAATATTTTTATGTTTGTATGTCTACATGAAAAGAACGACTTTGTTAAAGTATTTAAAAATTTAGTTAGATACAAATCTAAAATAAATTTGTAGATCATCAAAATAATTGTGCAGAACATTCAAACTGACTGTTAGAATATCACAATTTTTTGCATTGATCGTCATGCTTGAGATTTTTAGTAATTATTTTGATGATCCAATAAAATTATTTTCAGATTTGTATCTAACTAAACTTTTAGATGCTTCATCAAAATCGTTTTTTTTCATAAGATACTTAAGAGGAATTGAATAGATCAGGTATATCCCATTTTTAGTTTATAATACATAATAAAACATACATACAAGTACTTACAATGAATTTCTATTTCAACAAAAGACAATTATAATAGAATTTATGTAATGATACATTATCGATACATAGTACAATATTTCATGGAGATAAATAAGACTATTCATGATGGAAAGAACGTTTCTCCGCGTGAAACGATTAAGTAGATCTATGTGCACGAATGCCTCGTTGCGTGTAATTATTGACGAGCGTGTGAATTTGTGTTCGTGGTAAATGAATAACGTTAAATTTTTTACTGGCAAACATAAATAGGAATGAATATTTTATCAGTTTGTGTGCACCTCACCATGACGAGACGGCAAATGTCTAAGCAATTGAATACGATAAATTCGAATGATCGTAAGATTTTTATAGTCCACCACGATAAGTGTTTCAATAAAACATGCTCTACGAGGCGCATAAGTTCGACAGATGGGTGGGTCTTGTATTTACCGTGGCGCGAAAGTAAAGACTATGAATAATAAAACTATAAAGCTATCAATATGAACTGGCGTGAAAGCTATCGCTATGGTTTCACGATGCCTGGGAAAAATTCATCACAATGGAGAACAAATTTATTGATTGCTGTCGTTATTAACGTGATCTTACTGATTGTAATTTATAATCCATCATTATTTATGAATAACGAACGGAGCGACGTAAACAATATAATGAGATATAATGTATAGTTAGCTGTGTAAAATAAATGAATTCATCTCAGTCTTCATTATTTTAAAGGTTCTTTGTTATCATAATTTATTAAATATAAATGTAAAAACTGATATTATTTGCAATATAGTAGAGCTTATTTCTTCTTTTATGAAATAATATCTTTTTTTTATATAGCATCATTATTTCCAATGTTACAATTTTTAATAACTAGAGATTGAATTTAAAATATTATCCTTTTACCAGAGATGTTAGTTAAAATCTTTTATGTAATATGCACTTTTTAATTAATTTTTTAACTTCATAAAAATATATTTTAAAAAAATTACTATAGCATGCATAGAAGTTCCTTTTATTAATATTTGATTAAGTTATATTTAAATGTAATAATATTTAATTCAATTTCGATTCCTGCTAACTAATGATAAAAAAATATCGTTCCCTTACTTAAAAAATGACGCAACAAAGAAATGATTTCCAATTTATTATTATGAATGAAGACAAACTTTATCTTGTCAATCATCAAAAGTAAATTAATTTATAACTTTATATAAAAAATCCATACAATTAAAAATGATGTTTTTTGAAGAGTTGTAATGCAAAAATGACAAACTAATATTTGATTATATTGAATATATTCTCTTTATTGATTATTTAATTCAATCAATGATTTTCTGTCAAGATGAAAAATAATTTTTTTCCTCTTCTAGACAATTTTTTCAAGTAATGTTTTTTAAGTAGAAGGAATAAGCGATGTGTTATTGATAAGAAGGTTAATCAAGTTTCAAATCTCATCTTATTCGTTTCTTTCGTTAAAAGAAATAAAACGGGAAATCAATGATAGAATACATTATGTATATTTATATAATTCGTTTATATGTATATATTTTATATGTAAATATATATATATATATATATATATATATATACAGTTTTTTTTTGATTTCTAAAAGTTTCCATCACTCGAGCAATAATTTGAGGCGATATTCCTGTAATTTCTTGGCTTATTGATTTACCAGTTGATTTTTTTTTTAAAGCTGAATCTGTAGCTCTAAAATTTGAAACCCACAACAGTATTGTTTTGCGATCTGGAACTGGAGCATGCCAACCAAACGCGAAGTGAGTACGAAAAGTTCTTTGCGTTGTAATCACAGATTCGTTACTTTTCATAAATGTTTCGATAACGAAGGCACGATGTTCACCCGTCCAATTCATGACGACAACTGAAATGGCAAGGCGAGAGCTAACAACCGATTACGCTAAGCTTCCCCTC
>NW_011627739.1:0-24160 GCF_000204515.1 Acromyrmex echinatior | reverse complement strand
AAAAATATTTCTTTCACTATCGACAAACAGTTTTAAGTTACATTCAATTTTTTATCATATCACGAAAAATGTAATTTATGCAAAATTAATTAAATTGTTAATTACGCAAATTATATTAATTGTTGAAGTAGGAATCGCGTTATTTGCATGAGGGTGTTAACGTAGCTTTTTTATAATCGTGTGATACCGTTCGAAGAATAATCAAGTTGGCGACCTATGAGCTTCGGTAATGGAATGCTGCGTATGATAACTTCGCATATACGTGTCACGCCGCTCGCCCGCCCTTCCTCATCAAAACAATTCCCAAGGTTGCGCGCCGATCATCTAACTGTCGAAATATTAACGCATATTACAAAATCAGTAAAATAATTTAATCGTTACGTTTTTAAGATTCTTCGATAAATAGGCTTTATTGCACACGATCTTTGCTTTATTTCTTGGATTCGTTACGCACACTTATCTATATCTTCGATATTTAAAATTGTGTTACAATAAGCAATTAGTTTATAATAACTTATTTTTACACGAAATCCGCGCAATTTTTAACAAAAGATTGACGCATTTTAGCTGTTCGTTACTTTTAAATCGTAATCCGGTAATTTAATAAATCTAAATGTTTGCCCCGTATGCTTTCGATCCGAAAATAGAGAATGGTATTAAAGCCATCGATGTGATCATTAAGTAAAAGTAAAAGTACCGGTTTAAACGTGATAATTCGTAATTTCTAAATATATTTCGACGCCTATTTCGAGCGTGTGATAATATAATTACATACAAATGGCAATCGCGCGTTCACGATTCGCAAATTATGAGCATTCGTATCAATTCGCGTTAGATATATAATTTTCGGATTAATGCGACACGCGGAACGTTTCATACGACGTGTATCTCGCTCCGAGGTCACCGAGCGAATGTTGAAGTGATGACGTATGTCAACTACGCCGAGCGGCATGCTCCCCCACTCCTCGTCGTTTAGCTATCTTACTATTGTGTATGAAAAATATTCACGGTTTATTCATTTATTCATATTTTACATGATTTTTACAAATGGGTATCAACGTACATTTTGCACTTTGCTTTGTGGCATATCTGGCACTAGTTTAATCTTATATTATTTTCGCGGTTCTTTTTACAATTGTAATTGATAATTATTCGTGCATGTGTGTGAGGTATTTTTGATATTCTAACGATACATTATGTCTCAATTTTCATTACTTTTAAATGATTTATACTTAAACAAAGATTGATAATATTCTATATATCCTTTATAAAGATATCTGCAAATTTTCTTAATGTGTATTGCAAAACAATTTGCGCTCAATACTGCTTTGGTTAAAAGTATTAAATATCTTGTTAATCATTATTTAATTTTTCAGCTAAAAAATTAATTTATGACACTACTGCAAATTTTTCTGTATTTCAACAATTTTTTAAACTTAGTTATATAATGTCGATCATGATTCAGTAAAATAACTGTTATGACTTACTTAAAATAAAAAATATAAAATAAGTTTCAGAAACTTATTTAAAATATAAAATATTTATAATATATTTCGTAGGAATAAAAAAACTGATACGACTTATTTAAAAAATATATATATATTAGATTCGAAAAACTTATTTAAAACGCTAATAAGAAATAAGTCAGAAATGTAGTTATTAAATAATAAAGTAGTTTAAAATAATAAATATTATTGTAAATAACTCTTTTATATTTTTAATTTAAAATATATACTTTAAATAACTTTATTCAATCCTTAGTACACATTTTAGTTTTGGATGCCCTTACTATATATACGTTGGTCATTTGTGTTCTGGATTAATTTTCACCAGTTTTATAAATATATAAAAATTATTAAACAATATTTATGTATATTTTGATATTTTTAGAAAGTATTTATAAAGTATATTTATAACGAATTATATATGGTCTTTATATGGAAATAAATCAGGCTCCTGATGAAATTAAATCGCTGAAATCGCTAAAATAAATCTATAAAATTAATAGAGATTTCAATGATTTTAGCGATTTATTTTCATAAATTTTCGGAAGTGTAGTTTGCGCATCTACTTCTTCGGAGGGCACAGTAATATGCGGAAACATTTTACGGTTATAGGAAAAAGATTATGTCCCTTATGTCCTTTCTTAGATTTCTCTCTGCTTGTACTTTTTATACTTAATTATAATATCTTATAATTATAAATATCTTCGTTTTTCTCTCTTTACAACATCTGAATACAGATGATTTCAAGCAATATGAACAAATCTAATGTTAATCGCTCCAAATTATCGTTACAATCGCGGTAAAAAATTTTTTGTTTCGATAATCACGGGCGATCCATAAAATAATTTAGATAGGTTTTTAAAGATTCACTTCATTATACTGTATTAATAATTTGATTTTAAGTAAAGGCACATGTAGAATAAATGTTCTTATATAATTTTCATTTTCTGTGTAATAAAAAGGGAGTAATACTTTAAAAATATATCCTTCGACCTATAATGTCCATTTTCTATCATTACAGTTTAATTTTAATCTTGGTTTAACTAACTTTGCATTTTTTTCTAACTCAAAGAATTATATAATTAAATCGAAGTTGGTAGAAAGATTCTGTTTATATTTTGAATTTATTAGATAGTGTTATTATGCGATTATATCTCATATGTTTCTACAAAAATTATTGCGTTGCAATTACAATTTAAATTCTCGTGACATTTGATGACATTCCATCGGTATTAACCGGTATAGACGCCACGAGTACGCTATGCACGACTTCGGTAATTTAATTAATAATTGATAATCTCGTTCTGAAGAAATTTAATTAGAGGAGACAAAAAAATTTAATTTACACGGAGACAAAGAATAAAAAAAAATAAAGAAGGAATTCCAGGTAGATCTATACGTATATTTTGATGTTTGAAGTCACGAAAGGTGGAAAAGACGCATTGAATTTGTCGTCTGAGAAAGATTCGACTATCGATCGTGATATGGACGGAACTATAGTGGAACAGCGGCCAGCGCGCGCAACTTGGATACTCCAGTTCATTGTGGAAGGGATTCTTCCACCATGCTCCAGTCTGCTCCAGAGTCTAATCCAGTGTGATGCATGGTGATGCATTGATGCATAAGCTGGAACGATGTTTGACGGAGCGCGTCAGGTCGTTCCCTTGATTTTCGTCATTGCGATTCTGCATCGTGCTTACGGCGATAACATGATCCGAGCTAACGAGAAGAGGCATGGCGGCACGAACGACTATCAGATGTGCCTCGAGAGCTTCGACATTCACAAGGACAAAATTATTAGGACCCAGGACTCCCGCGATATGGGTGCCAAGTACTTGAATGTCCTGGACGTCGACTCCAGATTGGATTGTCTGAAATACTGTTGCGAGACCGAACGTTGCGATGTATTCATCTTCGAAGAAAAGGTAAGACATGCACATTCAACACAATGTTATGTACATATGCAGTGTGTGGACAATGATTCTTATATTCCATTTAACTTGCTTTACTACAGCTAGGATTTATCATTAGATCAACTAATTCATCTCGTTGTTTTGTTTTACAGAAACCGAGTAGCTGCTATCTTTTCCAGTGTGGTCCATTACATGACTTCAAGTGCAAATTTACAAGGCATGCCAATTATACAAGCGCTGTGCGCACGAGTTATCCAAATGTACAAGTAGAAGAGGAAGTTAGAATATCTCATCAGGAACACGAGTTAAAATCCCTTAGGTATTTATCTTCAATGCTTTATTTTCTGCATCGATTTCGTGATTAATTATATTTTGTGTCTTAGGAAAAGCAATGAGATAACGTCGGATTATGGATTTACGGAAACACCTGTTAAACCTGTAATCACACAAATATCAAAAGTAATAGTAACTACGCCAATACCAGTCAAGCCAGGTATGTTTATTCATCAATGTGAGTTATAAAAAGCCGAAGAATTTCTAGATCAATACATAATATAAATTTTTCTTTAATAACAGCTTGTACCAGAAATCAATACGAGTGCCGTACATCCGGAGATTGCATAGCTATATACAATGTTTGCGACGGTATTCCGCAGTGTGCAGATGGTTCCGATGAAGCGGCAGATCTTGTATGTCCCACGGAGAAACCGACAGTTCCTCCAATAATACAGATGCCACATCCGCCTGCCGATATGCTCCGATATCAGCAAATAGTCAGTCAGCGTAAGCCTCTGCCTCCGTTCTATCCTGGGCCGGAGATTAATCCTAAACCTTGGGATATATCGAATCTGGCCCATCAAATGCCGCAGCCGCAAAATATTTTATATCCTGGCCAACCGGTAGAGGTGCCGCAGATGCAAATACATAAGAATTACGGATCGTCAGGATACCAATGGGATTATCAGCCTTTGTATGAACAAAACAAGGATTCTTATGTTCCTGCTAATACTGTTCACGAACAACATATAAATCCCTACGAACGTACGTAAAAAAATATTAATTATTCTGCCACACGTATTTGTGATTGGAGTGTGTAAATTTGTATATTGTAAATTTTTAGAACAACCACACATATTTAATCACAAAGGCTCGAGCGTTATAGAAAATAATGAAGCGAATAGGTAATCTAAACTGTTATAATTTCTTTTGATTATTATATTAAACTAACAGATAGACTCTATTTCTTGATTAATTTACAATTTTATTAGAGAACTATATATGGAATCTAAACATCCGTATTCTCCACATTTTCCATCGTCAAATAAGGTGCCAGTTTGGCACGAAAATCCCGTGCAATTTGCACCATCTGTTGCACCAAATTCTCAACCTAAGCAAGCTGTAGAAAATCTTCCAATTATGACGACGCCCACTTGTGATGTAAGTACGTCTTTCGGCACAATTGAAATTATTATAGAATCTTGAAAAATTATGCGAATAATTTTTCATTAATAGACTTCGGAGGAACATAAAAATGAATTGACAAATGAAAATAAAGAACCTATAAAGAAAGAAAAAACCAATACATATTCGACACATGTAAAGATGAGTAAAAAAGTCACTGAAAAACCAACTTTATCAGCAAATGAAATTACTAAACATAATCGTGCAAAAGAATCAAAAGGTAAATGTACAAATCTATTTTTAATAATAGCTTATCTCTATCTTTTATATTTGCAAATAAATCATAGAAAAATTAGTCTTTGTTAATGTGTGGACTCAAATGCTATAACAATTATTATGCATTCTAAAGTTTTAAATAGACTTTGAATATCTTGTACAATGCATTTATCTATTTCTGTTATAATAAGATTTATTCTTTCAGATCATAAAACTGTGATCGTAATCGAAGAGCATGCAAAGACACGCGAAAAATCGGACATTATTGCGGAGCATCTTCAAATAATTGAAAATGACGTTTTAAGGCCCAAAGGTGCCGTGGTGTCGTTGTCATTGGGACTTATCGCGACCGCGATCACAGCTGCTTTAATTGTTTGCCGATTAAGAGTAGTAAAACGACGAGCAAGATGCGGACACGGACCTTTTGCACATGATGCTGATTATTTAGTTAACGGAATGTATTTATAAGTGAATATAAGTTGTTTATAAACAATTAATTGCAATCTAGTCATTTTAATGTATTATTGCAATCTAGTCATTTAATGCATATTTATCAAATTTTCGTATCACGTTGTATTTCCATGATTAAATTATTAAAATTTGTGAACAGATATACATACACATATATATGTTAATCTGTAAAGATAAAATTTTGTTCTCATGCTTATTCACATTATATAAAATTGTAAGTATTTTTGTGATTATTGATAGCATTTTGATATAGAAATGTAAAAATCAATAAATTTATGAATTATTATTATTACTGAGTTTTCTATATATACAGTATATTTATAAATTATCTAAATATTTTTTTGTAATAAAAATCTCTTGCCAAAGTTTTAGAATATAACATAATTAACAGAATTATAAACAATTTTGTCAATTAATACTAGATAATTGACACTAGATAAAAGTACATTTATGCATTATTATTATTTTTGTCTTATCAGTATTATTCCTAAATATTCATCAGAAGACGAAACATTTATTATCTTAATATAAATATTATTCTGCAAATTATTATTTCATATATTCAACAATGAAAAAACTGATAAATGGCCATTTTATTTATTAACAGAGTTAGAGATATTCTATAAAATATTCTCATTTAAAAATAGTCTTCTGGTGTATTAAAAAATCGAGTTTAATAACGATAGAACATTAACCATCTTGAACAATAATGATGCGCAGAGTAAATATTGTCATTGTTCAAATTAATCTCATTTAACGTAAATAACTAAGAGGAATTTTGTACTCCTCAATTATATTTTTAATTGTACAATATTATTTTCAATTATACAATTGTTTCAATTTCTATTGCCTATAATATATGTATAACACTAATATAAAAAAAAATTCTCCCTTTTTTTGTGTGTTCATCTATTTTCTTATTTATAATTTATAATTAAGTCGATAAAGGATGCATTATCGCAAATATCGATTCATTATATATATATAGAATAAATGATGAGTCAATAATGCATCATTAAATAGTCATAATGAAAATCCAACAATCCCTGCATTCCTTCGGTTTTACAAAATCCTTTTTAAGGATTCGCAGTTCGTAGAGTTTGGTTCATCAAAATTTATGTACGTGCATTAGCTGCGGCGTTCTGTTGAGCTCGAATAAATTCCGGATAATCGATATAACCATCGTTGTTACTATCATCCATGCTAAGTATTGGATCTATCAACTGCACTAATTCTTCATCTTTGAACAATTTATCGCCTTGCACACTGGATTCCGAGCCACCTTGTTCTATGGATGCAAAGGAAATATTTAAAAATTTGATTATATGAGAAAAAATATACAGAGAGAGAGAGAGAGAGAGAGAGAGAGAGAGAGAGATGGACTTAGTTCATACCATGCCAATGTATAAGAGACTTGATCAGCTCACAACCGTCTAACTTGTTGTTATTATCTGCATCATGCATTTTGAAATAGTGAAACTGCAGCTCTTGGTCTGTCATTTTGCTTGTATCTATTGGAACATCAGCATGCTCAGCAATGTGTCTAAAAGAAAAGAAATGCTATCATTACATAATTATTGTTATATCTAATAGTAATTATTATATATTATACATACTTTATATTTTATATATATATATATATATATATATAGAGCTAAAATAAATTTTTACGTATCCAAATACCTACTGTTTTTCATGCTCTATATTGGCAGTGTTAAGTAACTGAGGTGGCCCTTGATGACCATGCCCATGTGGTTGATGAGATTGATGACCAGGCACTTGTTGAATGGGTACTTGCTGCTGTACAGGTATTTGCTGTTGCATAGGTACCTGTTGTTGTACAGGTACTTGTTGCATCGGTACTTGCTGTTGCATAGGAACCTGCTGCTGTACTGGTACTTGATACTTAAACAGAATGTTACTCAATTAGATACTATTAGACTCTATACCTGATCCTGATTCATATACGTATTGAAGAGAAAACCAAACATAAATTACAGTGATTGAAAATGATAGTTTCACATACACAGATAATATAAATATGAACCTACCTGTTGCTGTGGTACATGTTGTGCATGTTGCGGTATTTGAACATTCTAAAACAGAAAAATAATTATAAAATAATGTATAAATAAAAAGTAAATAATACAATGTGTATGTACAAACTACTATAATACTAGATAACAGCTGTTTATTTTATGAATCATGTTAAATATTTTCACATAAGGATTTAGGTTATTACAATTCCACTCTATATTTGGATGTCAAAAACACATGGACTAATAATTAACTTAATGTTTATTTACTAATAGATAAAATCAATTATACCGACTTTATGCCTTGTTTGGAATCGACTTCCACGTCATGTGGTATCAGGAAGCACCGCTAAACATATGTTCACCAATTGATTGAGAAAAGCGAATTACCTGCTGATAATGCTGAGGCGGTACTCCCGGTGCGACTCTTTGCGCCTGGACGAGGATGTATTTGGATCCAAACGATCCGATTATCAGCGCGAACAGTGTCCAATGCATCTTCGTTACACTATTCAGAAAAAAGAAAACAACGTACACGTTAGTCGATAGGCTCGAAGGATATCGTCGATTGCTTATGTGCTGTTTTGTACACTCGGCACGATCTAAATTAATTCTGCGAGATCGTAATGAATACCTTGTTTACGCTAGGAAATGTCTAGATAGCTTGTCATCTGCGTGAACGTTTCGTTCATCGACTACTATGAGATTTCGAGCAAACCGCCGTTCTCGAATCACGTCCTTAGAAAAACGTGTAAACTGACGTGGACAGAACAGGATATACCGCGCGTAAAATCATGATGGAAGAAATTTAGGTGTGTTCGTTTTTGAGACAAATTTTGTACGACTCTACGCAAATGATAGACGCAGCCATTTAAACATTTGCACCGCGGTAATTTTGAATGGACTCGATAATATGGAATGGAACGTTACTATTCACGAGAATTGCTCTCGACACCGACGAGATACTATTAAAAATAGCTGATCTTAGATCTGGAAGTTCGCGTCATTATAAAAATTTAAGTTACTAACTTACAAAAAGTTATCATTATATCTGGGAAAAAATATTTTATATATAATTATATGTAATTATATAAAATTATGTATAATTAGGATATAAAAAATTGACATATTTTATATACGATTACATATAATTATATATAAAATATGTCCATTATTTATATAACATTTTTCCCCGGGTAGTGTTATCATATTTTGTTTATAAGTTTGAGATTATTTATAATTTTGAATTGATTATAAAAATTCTACTAAATATAATGATTACCCATTAAAATTTATTTTTAGAACTATTTCACAGAGACTCAAATATCATATAAATAATAAAGACATCACAAAGAAGAGACAAATTATAAATACTAACAAAAAATTGCTTTGGTTTATTATTCCGTATATATCAATAAAATATCTGATAAATTTAAGAAAATAATCAATAATACAATATCAAAGACAGTGTTAACAAAATGCGAGGTTTTTAATTAGAGTTCACAAAGATCCGTTATCAATCGTGTACAAACTAATGTGATATATAAGATTGCTTGCAAAAATTGTGAAGCTTCGTACGTGGAACAAACAAGCAGGCAAATCAAGACAACAATATCTAAACATTGCAATCACATCGGTAGAGAAACCTCAGTTAGCTCAATGATTACAAACCATAGGTTACAACATAATCATGAATTTGATTGGGATAATGTGCAGATACTGGACAGAGAAAGAAATTTCAATAAAAGATTGACTTCCGAAATGTTACACATTAAAACACAGAAAATGCTTAAATTAATTTACAAACCAATACACAATTTCTTGATCATGCTTATATTCAGGGCTAGGTAATATTTAAAATCATTTCATTTTAAATATGTATTTAAAATGAAAATAGCATTTTGCATTTTCTATTTCAAATGATCTTTATTTTAAAAAATCATTTTTATTTTACATTTGAAAAATGAAATCATGTCTATCATTTAATCATTTATAAAATAAGCAAATGGTTTTCCTATGTTTTCATAAATTTCCCTAGAATCATTGACGTAGAGTAATATTGTTTGTTTAAAAAACCAAGAAATCCTCCACCTTCAAATAACGTCACTCTACATCTCACTACGAAAAACTACGAATTTCTATATATGTTTATTGGATAAACATATATTTACCCAATATATGTTTTTTAAGACTGATAAATAATCTTTCATATTTCAGAATCATATATAATATAACTTAAGAATCATATATAATTAATATCATATCTTAGATGAGCCTGTAAGAAACTATTTTTTAAAAGTTTTTTATAACTAAAGCAAGATTTTTTCGAATCGTTGCTAAAGTATAAATGTTATTGTACAATAATAAAAAGGACAATCGGAATAAACATCGAGTGCCTGTTTCTGCGATGCTTAGTTCCAACTATCTGAAGACAAGTCAGCTAGATACAATGCATCGCACTCATTTTGTATGCGCACTGGTTGTGTTTTATTTGTATTTTAGAAACATTAAATAAAGTTTTTTAATTGCAATACTGATGTATTTTGCGTTTTACATAACATTACCTTAAAACTTATTAAATTCTTTTCAAAATGATTATTTTTTTAAATTCTGCCCATAGATTTCTAGCATTTACCCAAAAAGAACTCGGTATTTCATAATAGGATACACACACACACACACACATATATATATATATATATATATAGAAAATAACTTTTCTACATTTCTTTATTTTAATATCTACATATATAAATCTTCATATTCTTCGATTCACCTCAAATTCTCCTTTATTTCATATAACTTTTGATTAAAATAAAATTATTACAATAAGACAAAATTAATACGTTGAGAGACAATGAAACGGGAATAAACACGTTGAATGTCATGGGGGTGACCGACGAAAATAAAATTTAAGTTATGAATTATATTCTAGAATTTTTAATAACACTTTTTTCTCTTTTGTTAATTAAAAATATATTACATTTATTTACATTTAAAAAATATTATATTTACATATATTTCGTTCTTAATAGTAGATATTATAACTGGAATATTATAATAATATTTTAATATTTTTAATAATACAAATTTATATCAATTTTATTAAAAATTGATAAGCTCTTATTGTTTGTCACTAAAATAAATATAATAACTTCGTTCGTTTATAATTTTATTATTTACATATGAAAGAAATTTTAAAATATAATTTTAAGTAGATAGAATGTCAGAATGTTTTTTACAATTTTCCCAATTCCAGCGTGCCTTTTCTTTCCAGAAAGTTTTCATTTGCAGATTTAAATCAATATTTAAATAATTATAGCCTTTGTTTTTTGGACCGGATATTGGTAACCATAAATTTGTAGTAGGCGTTGGATTACTAAAAATTGATTTAAATTAATTATTAACACATGTTTGAAGGTTTTATATAAAGTAAAGAAAATATTCTTTGTACCCTGTTTTAGCAAAATCCGTCCACATTTGCGTGAAGTAATTTACTATTTTGTAATTGTCTGAACCAGGTTCAGGTAGTGATAAGTTCAACATTTTTGCTGCCTCTGGGCAAAATAGGAAACCTAAATCCTCTCCATGGCACACTCCTGCAAAATATTGTTATACTTATTAATAATTTATTCTTAAAATTGCAAATTTATTACTTCCATTTTAAAATATTTTTTCTTAATTCTAAATTTTTTACATTTCTCTGTATATCTATTAATTTTGTCGTACAATTACGCACAATTTGATATAAAAATTCAGAGACACATCACTATAGATAGTAAAAGTGTATTTGTTTTGTTTTATATGTATAAGATATTTTATATAATTTCATGTGGTTTTATTGATTAATTAGCGTGATTATACCTTCATCAACTTTGATGTTTAACATTGTTTTCATAAAAGTTTTGCTGTTATAATCAAAATGATATAAATATGTAGAGTTGTAACCACCAAAAGACTTTTGCATTTCACATACTTTCATTATATCACGTACGAAAAATTGATCTCCTAAGAAATCCGCAAAATTTGTCAAAGTTTCCTCTGATATTGCTTTTCCTTTAAAATACAAGGTTTTTAGTTCCTCGACAGTAATTCCCATTTTAAATAACCTGGATAATGTATTTGGTAATATTGCTTTTTTAAAATCAGTATTTAGTCTTGTCAGGTCTTTATCGTTTATATCTGAAATAAAAAAATGATTATATTTAATAAAAAATGATCACTTTAGGGTATTGTATATTCTAAAACTAAACAAATAATATTTCAGGGATACTTTCGCTAAGAAATAATTGTCTTTTCGAAATTAATGAAAAATATCTCAAAAATACCACGTTAAACCTAACATTTTTGTTATAAAAATATGCTAATTAAGAAATGTAATATGTTACCGCTAAATACAAATGAATAATATACACGTTGAATATTTTAATTAGTGTTTGCCATCAATTTCAACATTATTTCTAATTATTATTATAAAAATCTTTTTAAATGTAGTGTGTTTATTAAATGTGGATATCAAAATCATAATATTCTTAACAGACCACTGAAAGATACACCTAGTACAAAAGAAATAAAAGCGAAACAAAGACATATTTAGTGAAAGCAAAATATAGTATTTTTATACTACCTCCGAAAACAATGCCTTTTAAAAGAAATATCCCTTCATTACGATTAAATCCTAAAATAAAGGGTATTTGAATTCCTCGGCTTATGTATTCCCTTGGATGTTCAGGAAAAAATGGATTCGATGACTTAATATCCAGAGTAGGTGTGAAGAGGGACATGGTAAAACTTAATTTCTCCTGATAATGTTATAAATCGAATTAATATATAAAAATATTTTATCCATATATATCAAAACTTTATTCTCTACATCACATGTAACAAATCAAATTCTATTATAATATAATCTATGTATATTATAATATTATATAATATTGAGATACTTACTGTTTCTGTGAAAATTGACCGTTGTGAATTTCTCATAAGTGTTTTTGCATCTATCGTTTTTAAAAATTCATATGCGACTTTTGGATCTGATGTTTCCTTTCCGAGCTTTTTGACAAGCCGAAAACCTACGTCCGTCCATTCATTGAAGGCCCAAGGATTTAAAATGACGCCACTTTGTGAAATCACTTTGTGGAATAAACCTGCAAGGCATATAGTCATAATGAAAATAATTTAATAAATATCGTAAAATCTTGCATTTTTTCTCATTTTAAAAGAAGATAAGGCATGACGTTATTGTAATAAGAAAATTCTAGATCGACCTTTAGCTAATGGAGACAGAGCTAGACAATGTACGATGGCTCCGCCGGCACTTCCTCCAAAGATAGTAATATTTCCTGGATCTCCACCAAATTGTAATATATTGTTTTGAACCCATTTTAATGCTAAGACCACATCTTTCAGACCTTGATTACCTGCTGCTACTTCATCGTTGAGGTTCAAAAAACCTAAAAAATATGAACTCTTTCTCTTATAAGATTGACTCATTCAATCTAAGACTAATTCTGTTTTAATTCTAATACAATGTGCTTTTCGTTTTCTGTTTCTTGCGGTTTATCTCTTGTCTTATTGACCATAAAGGCAAGAGATAAACTAGAATTAGCTTAAAAGTAGATTATAAAAAAAACAAACAGAAAGGAAAGCGTTAATTTTAGGATTAATAGATTAATTATAATAGTTTTCTCTGTTCTCTAGTTTTCTCTATAAATAATCTTTTGCTTTTAGAAACATTCATTTCGACTTTAGCAATTTTGCCATAATAATAAAAAAATACTAGTGGCAGTTAAACAATATATGAAACATAGTAGATAGAAAATTCAAACATTTAAATCAACTAATGTTAATAATATTATTAGCAAAGCACTTCTTCGATTGTAAAATCAAACGATGGATATGCCTTGTTCATAAAATTTTTTGGGCTGAGATTGATTCCACTTTCTAACTGCTTGTAATATATTCTTTTATTTAATATTTTCAGTAATATTTTTAGTGTATTCGTTTAATTATTTTTTTTATTAATCTGATGGTGGACTGTAATAGCATTACATAATAATGGCTTAAAATATAAAAATAAAAAAAACTGTAAGTCTAAATATATTGTTCTGAGAAAAACTTACGAACATGAGTAACGTATAAGAAACACACTTTAAAATAATGGATGACGTACCCATAACGCCTAATCTATAATTCAGAGTAACCAATATTACATCTTTCTGCACGATATAATCAGGACCATAAATAGTAGCATCACCAGAACCTGAACTATAGGCACCGCCGTGTATCCATACCATTACTGGACGCTTTTTTGAGAGTTCGATTTTTGTGGTGTACACATTTAAATAGAGGCAATCTTCATCTCCTATAATTATCTGTCTTAAATCCGTTTGAATCGCTATGTTTCCATACTTCGATGCATCTCTATAACCGGACCATGGTTCTGGTGGTACCGGATCCTAGATATGTAAAATATGTAAAAATACGATAAATAAATTTGTAATATTATGTATATGTGTGTGTGTGTGTGTGTATTAGTTAATAGCAATATATATGTATATATGTTTGTTAACGAAGTATTTGCTATTAATTAATATTCATTACAAAACATTTGTTCTTCCTTTTTATCGAAAATATTCTTACAAAAATTTTAACACATTTTTGATAACTCACTCTATATTTAACATGACATTTATTTTTAAAGAAATATGTATTTAAATCGTGTAGAGTTTATCCTACCATAATTAATTAGCCAACGTTTTAAAAAAAATTAGATTCTTTTTTCTTTCTCATTTTAATTTTAAAGAAAATCGGCTAAAGTTTGTCTTCCTGTTTGTTTGCCCTATTGAAAATTAATTATATTGCACTTACCTTAAATCTAAGTTCGCCAACTGGAGGTTTGGCATATGGTATTCCACGAAAAGCAAGGTAACGAACATTATAACCATCTACAATCACGCCGATCAATTTTCCTTCGTTTACTTGTATTTTTAATTCTTCTATACTTATACATTTAATACTCATAATAAGTAAACTGAAAAAATAAATATGAGAACAATATCAAAAAATTAACTAATCTTTGTTATATTAGGTGTTGGAATTAATTCGTAGCGTTTTACAAGTGATGGGAAGTACTTTCATTAATGTATTTTTTAATGCTCATGTGAAATAAATAACATTCTTTCATTAAAAACGCTACGAATTAATTCCAACACCTAATAATATTTATATAAGATAAACGTTTCAATGACTGAAGATGTACCCATGTTTGGACATTTATACAAAATTTTACTTTAATTAATAAATAGTAACATTTATACAAAATTTTACTTTAATGTAATAGAATCTGAAAATTTTGTGTCTTATAAGAATTACGATTCTATTAAATAAAAAAATAACACGTTTGAAGTTTTAATAATAAAAACTCGCCAAATTCACTGACGAATTATAAAAAAAAATTTTATTATTAACGAACGTTTTGTGTTACCATCTTTTTGACTTATTTTTAAAGTAAGTCTATTTTTAAAAGTAAATCTTTGCAATTAACTGATTCTTAATGTTTTGATTTTACGACATAATATGTAAACAATTTTTGAAATTTATATTGTGTTTTTATGTACTGGAGAAGGCCGAAATGTTTATAATTATTATTGTTTATAACAACAAGATTATTATATAAAACAAGGAATTATATAAAACAAGAAAAAAATTATCTCTTTATCAAAAACTTGCATTGTGGCACATGCTCTTTGTTTTATTCATTTGAAAATTTTATTTATTTATATGATATTACTAATCTCAAATGCTTTTTAAAATAATTTTAAATACAATTAAAATACAATGTAACAGAAATATATTGTAACAGAAAAACATTTGAAATTAAAAATAATAAATTTTGTGTAAGTATCTGACATACATGTCCAGTTGGGACGTCATTGGGATGTCACATGTCATTGGGACGTTTGCCTTATATTTATGTATTTGATTTAAATATAATATGTATTGACATATTTTTATATTACATGTATATATTATTGTATTATTTATAACACAACAAATTTCAACTAATAATATCGATTATGTAAAACGAAATCTTTAAAACTATGAAACAGTTGCCATTGTAAATTCTATTATTTTATCTCTAATGTTATTTTGTCATAGTGTAATATGATGCGCAATTTTATTTTAAAGAATGCGATTAAAAGCCGTTTATTTAACAAGTAAGATGTTTGAAATATCCTCATTGTCTTATTTATTATTAGATAGATTATTGATTAGATAACAATATTACATAAACAGCTTCGCTATTGTTTTTTATTCTTTATTAATAGCATTGAAAGCTATTAATCAATATGTTATTTCTTGAACTGGATAAAATATATTAATCGCATCCTCAGTATAGCGATATAATCTTCATGCCGTATAATTCAAAAATATGATTGTGTAATAGGGTTTATCGTGAAATACGTGTTCTTATACTCACGCCGAAATCGTCAATTGCAGCAGCATTTTGTTGCGTCTTGTTGTCATTAAATCTATCGATAACATCACGAAAAAAAATTATGAAAAGATTTTATATTTATTTCTGCATTTGAATAGTTTTGTAATATAGTTTTTATTAATTTTTATTGATTTTTCTCACAAGGCACCAACATTCAAAAATGATTTGCTCATCTCTAAAGAGGACTGACGCGATTTTCAAACATATCGTCCTTATATATTTTCGTTTGTGTATATAAATATTTAGATATGTGTAACGAAAGGAACAGTATTATTTAAAAATAATTTTCCTTCTCTTCTTGCTGTGTTAAACACTTTATGCTTTCTTCTTTTTAATAAAAAGATATTATCTAATTAGTCTCATGATAGAATTATGTATTATTCTTATCTTGTTAATCTATCTAATAATAATATCCATGTATATAATATGTTTATCCTATTAATATAATTTTTATAGAATAAATATGTGAATAAAAATACATATACTTGTTAAAAATACATATATATATGCATATGATATATTGCATATGATATATTGACGATTGGATTTTTCGATATATTTTCAATATAAATAACGTTTTTGTGATATAAAACATATTTTTTTTATTTTAAGGAGTATTTTATTTTAGAGTTACAAAAATTTGATTTTTTTATATTTCTTACATTTATATTTTTTTTGGACAAGGCAAAAATCATTGAAATAATAAACTTCATGTTCGCTTTTAATAAAAAATTTTGTTTAATATTTATATCATTTATCTCTCTCTCTCTCTCTCTCTCTCAATCAAAATTAACATTATTAAACTAATAACATTTACAGCACCTATATCGTTTAAATAACGTTATAGTGATTTTCAGTAAAATAAATGTAGTATTCATAAATGTGTTTATCATATAACATTTATCCATAACTTTTGATTTATAATATATTTTATTTATTCTTATATTAATAAATCTTTATTTCATAAAATGTTATATTGATAGATATGATGTGGACATTTACATCTTAATGTAATAGAAGTTGTAATTATTTTTAAGTTAGCGCAGTGAAATAGTCGGCATCGCGGAGAAGAAGCAACAATATTTTTATAGAATATTGATTTAATATGCTTTTTTTAGAAGTAAATATACAAGAAATATTAACAATATCATTACATTTATTATACATACTTGAAATACATACTTGAAAAGGAACCCATATTTCTGAAGACTTGGAAGACTATACTGCGTAATGCAGATCGATGAGAAATGAAACTCCGAACATTGATTTGAGATTATATAGACTTACTATTGTCCGGGAAATATATTGCAAGTGTTCTCTGAACTTTTCCGGCGCCGTTGACGGGGAAAAGACGTTGGGGGAAGTCTTTAGTGAGTAATCCAAGCATAACAAGTTACGATAACGTCAAAATAACTTGAAAATGATTGGAAACATTAATTAAACATGATCCCTCCACAAATAAGTTGTCAATCATCTGATCATTATATAATTTTTGTATAATAATTATTTTTTTTTCTTTTATAGATTCGAAAATCCTTTTCCAGAATTAAAGTATACGCATTTACGTGTCTGTGAGATAGAATGCTGAGAACGTAAAAAAAATTTTAAAATTAAAATCTTTATTATTTTTTAATCTAATATGGAGCTGTATAGTTACATTATGACAACATTTGCTTCATATAAATGTTGTGCAATCTGTACTTACGAAATAGTAGTATAGTCCACAGATTAGTAGTTTGGACGAAAAAATAACATGAAATTCTTGGAATTGGACTTAGATGTCTAATTAAAATGTGATTGTTATACGAAAATTTATGTGTATATATGCGTGAGATATTGATGTAGTAGTACATAGTAATGAATCAATGACGCATGTGTGTAAGTTTTACTTACACTATGATTAATTACCTTTAAGATCCTCTTAATTTTTTTATTCATGCATGCAAGAAAACAAGTTATGAAGTAATGCATCATAAACATAGAAATTATATATACCAGCATGTCGCGCTCAATGAACATTAAACAATGAACGTATTCTAGTATGCATCAAAATGTCGATTACGCAACTTTTTCTCTAGAATGAAAACGTGAAAATTTTTATGTATGTATGTATATGTACATATACAAAAAATGTTCACTTTTCATCTTCCTGTCCTAGAAAAAAGTTACATGATTGACCCTCAGAATAGGTATATGTATACTTACCGTTCAAGAAATCAAACATCGTGTAATTCCAGCTTAAATAATTGTTTTTTTAATAAAGATCAAAAGTTGATGCTAAAAAACACATTAAATTTTAAGAAAAGTCTTTAGGAGAGAGAGAGAGAGAGAGAGAGAGAGAGAGAGAGAGAGAAAGAACGTTAGAATAGACTTAGAACTTAGAACTTAGAACGTTTTTTTATGACTTTCCCAATTCCAGCGTTCCTTTCCTTTACGAAACATTTTCATTTGTAAATTTAAATCGATATTTAAGTAATTGTAATCGTTTTATGGAGTTACTATTAACATGGTTAATAGTAACTATGAATTTGTAGTAGGCGTTGGATTTCTAAAAATTGATTTGAATTAATTATTAATATATGTCTGAAAATATGTCTTATGTAATATAACTTAACAATATTTTTATTTAAATAACGCCTCCCGTTTCTCTCTGTAACTGATTTATAACAAAAGAGAAAGAATTAAGGCGACTTTAGATTGAATTACATTAGAGTAGGGCTACAAAAATGGATTTTTCTGTAGTGAATCGAATACAATTGGAATTTTCTTGATCAACAAAGACATTGACACAAATGTGCACGCTCGCATGTTACTATCATAATTATATATATATGAAATTTGAAGGTTAGAAATAATTATTAAAAATGTATATAATTTAGTATATTTTGTCTAATTTATAATATATAGTATATATTAGTATTTTTCCAACTTAAATTATTTCTAACTCAATTTAGTATTCTCCTAATTTCCAAAATGCATGCAAACTAAAATACATTTATATTTAAACCGGTAAATATAATTAAAAAAAGACCATTTGAGACATTTTTTAAGCGATTAAGAAAACAAAATGCAAGGGTAAGTAATTTAGACAAGAAAAAATATCTTTTGATGGGTAGCGAAACAGACAATATAGATATTTTATTTAAAAGCTTTCTCAAAATATAAGAATTTTTATGAAGTTTTAAAATTAATTTATTAAAATAATATCTGAAAGAGAGAAAATACTTAATTTAACAACGAAGATTTTAAGTAATTGATTTTGAAATATACATATTGTTCTTCAAAAAATCTTTGAAGAAACAAATTTAAATGATTGTATCTTTCTAATGAAATATTTTGTTTAATATTAATCACTGATATTTCCAATCAAAGTTATTGAACGATTGTATTGATAATACTTGCAACATTAATATCGATTGGTTTTTACGTTTTAATGACCTCCAATAAAATAAAAGTACACATATAAGAATGTACGATTTATCACATATAATATTTGATCTATAACGATTCTATTTTATATCAAATTTTTACTATATGTAGCATGTATGAGAAGATAAAGCATAATTTACTATACTTAGTAGCATTCTAAAATTATTTGAAAGTTATTCATAGTACGAAAAATATTTTAAGTAAAAGTCACATAACATGAATAAGGAGAATGTATATTTAGAGTGAATAAAAAAATATGAAGATTTATATATCAAAATGAGGCAGTATGGAAAAATCGTAATTCTTTTACTTCTAACAACAACAGACAGGCAGGGGATATAACTTCGAAGTATGATATACCGCTCTACTAATAGGTACATCTCAGTTTAAAAATATCATACGTTATCCATTCAAAATATATTTTAAAGGGAAAAAATATAACAGTACTTTACAATGATATAAAAATTTTGATAAAACTTTGGTGATTTTTTAAAGCTTTGAAATATTAAAATTTATTTTTTCTTTTATAATGCTCTGTCTATTTATTTGAATAATGCATTTAAATATTTGGAATGCAATATTTAGAAATGCTTTTAAATAATAATGTTGTCTATAAGCTATTCGCTTTAGTAAAAATTACTAATTGTATCGGAATTGATACTTCTTGCATTGAAAAACAAAAATAAAATATGTGCCAAAATATGATTAAGTCATGTGAAACATTAAGATAAAAATCATCGGTTCTGTTAGACAGAGAGATTGGAAGTACTTTAAACGTATATTTACATATATATAGACATACATTGTTCAAAGCATTATGTCTCAGAACAACGAGGAGACAAGATTGTATTTCATTTTTTTTCGCGTTGTCTCTAATTTTAACGTACTATTTGCACCCAAAACTCTTTTAACTCAAGGATCATACTCATATTTGCATTCTCTGTTCATTTTTAATCAAAGGACTTTCACTCGGTTTACTAAAATTGACATTACAAGCATTTTAATGATTGACTGCAAATAGCTTTTATTATGCGTACGTTCTTTTTTCGTTATATAATATAAATATATACATTATGATATTCGTTTTCTTTACGTTACCAGCGTCAGAGCGAAATAGATAATTTATTATGTTTTTGTTTTCTTTTCCGATTGTAACTTTGTGTATGTTTTTAACATTGAAAATAATCCGATTGCGATCGAAACGTCTGCTAGCTTTCTATATTAAATCTCTACCATAAAACATTTCTGTTTTATTTTTTTTACATTTTGTATTATCATGTTTATTCTATATAACAATTTTTGGCTCGTAGCTCTTTTTTTTCTTTGTTTTATATATTGTCAGTTCGCTATTATTAACAAAGAAAAATAATAATAAATTACTTTTGCTTGTCTCACTTTATACACTTAAAAAAAAATAGTTAATACATTGTTCATCTCTGATGGTCTTATTGATAAGATAATGCACAACGTTATTATTACATGTTATGCAATTTTAAAAAATGTTGCATTATAAACGTTATAATAATGGTATTATAATAAGACCTTTAGTGAGGTTAATTATTATTATTGATAGAATAATGAGGTGTTTTAAAGACATTTTTAAAGACATGTGTATTACGTTTAAAAAAAAGATATAAATAGCAAGTTATCATAGTTACATTCGTGACATAAATGTTTATCATTGTAGAAGTTACATTTATTGTTGCAATCCAAAAAGTTATACCTAATTTTTAAAAGACGTACCATTTTCAAAAATTTACTTATTATTGAAAATTATTGTATTCAACAATTAGATGTAAAAACTTTCACTTTCATTTACGTATACACTGTACGTGCCCTAAAAGAAAAATTGCTGTCCAAAGCAACTTATTGCATCTCATAATCGTAAAGTGCAATTTATTACAAAAATCAAAGAGGAACATTGAGCTGCAGCAAAATCTATTTTATTAACAATAACAACAAAGAAATTGAACGCATCAAAGTCAATTTTTTGAATAACCGTTAATAGTGTATCGCAAACTTGTGAAATTCTTGGCAGCACCTTACTTGAAATTTTTTTGCTGCAAGTACATCATAAAATGATGTAATTTCAACGAACATAAAATAACAACACTGTTAACAGAATACGTGACTTTTTTTCACTAAACATTTAATAAAAAGAACATTTGCAATATTTTTTCTTGGGATTCATAATTCTAACTTCCAAGACTAACTCGTTTCTTGATAAAATGAAATATCTTTTGTGTACCTTGCTAATTTTGTGGATGGCAACTTTAACTTTTGGAATTAAAGTGAATTATATATATGAATGGAAATATGTCGATTTTGTATGGGAAAGTAATGAGCAGAAGGAAGACGCAATAAAGTCTGGCACTTACAATCGTTCTGCGCTTATGTTACTTGATGCAGACAAAGCTAAAGGTAAATGAATGATAATTGTAAAAGTTACAATAATTTTCTACAGTAATATTCTTCTAAACAAAAGTTTCACTTTATAGTATTTAATTAAGTAGTATTTATAGTATAGTATTTAACTATAATATTTAACACTAATCATATTATATGAATCCATGCGTTTTAATAAATGCATTTTGATAGTGTTAATGCAAGATATACCATTACCATAAAATTGATTAAATAAATATAACTTTTAATGGTACGTAAGTCTTATAGATGGCAGAATATTCGTTACTGTTACAAAAGAACTGGGTTTTGGTGCACCTGCTACTTTGACGACAGTGACTAATGAAACAGGACCAGGAGGGCCACTTTTGCGACCATATCCAAATTGGAATTGGCGTAATAGTGATCGTATGTGCGATGGCATGGTAAATGTGTTACGTGTAAACGTAAGTATCAAATTTTTACACGCGTGCGCATTCAATGGTTTTTATCACATATCCTATATTTGTTTATAATAAATATAATATTTAAATGCTCAATAATTTATTCTATGTATGTAAAGCATATTTATATATGCACATTGTAGTCAGTTTGATGATATATAAAATTAGAATAATTGCTTTCATCTTAGATTCGATGCAATCACATCTTCGTTCTGGATTCTGGTAAAATTGGGTCTGACCACATTTGTAATCCAAAGCTATTGATCTTTAATTTAAAAGATGATACGCTAGTAAAGACTATCTATATTCCATTTGATATTGCTAATAATGCAACGGGTTTTGGATTATTACTAGAACCTTTCGTTTATGTTCCCAAAAAATGCACGCAATTCCTGCATAAAATGATTGTTAGTACGCCTTCTCTTGCATAAATAATAATCGTAATAATAGATATATGTTCGTCCAGATAAATATTATTTTACTATACGTTTAAGTATACATCTCGTATTTAAGTAATTTAATTTGTTTTAAGTAATTTAATAATAATAAATTTAATATAAATACGTATAAATATTTATGCATTTGCAGGTATTCATGACTGATTTACAAGGTAAAGGTTTAGTAGTGTACGATTCATCTATAAAAAGTATGTGCAGAGTTGAATCCGATTACATGAAACCGACCTCAAATTTTACCTCCATAGCAAATCAAATATTTCGTTTTGATGGCGGTATCTTCAGTACAGTGACTCTTTATGATGGTAAGTACTTGCAATAAATAAGTAACACAATAAATATTATTTTAAATGTAATTTGTAATATTTAATTTTATCATACATGACAAGTATTAAGAATCCTAACTTCACTGTTTAAATCAGATATTTATACATTTGTTACGTTCATATTTTTTTTTATTAATATTTATGTATATTTGTGTTAATGCACGTTTATAACAATTTATAAAACATAGAAGAATTCCTTGCAAATAATCAGTAGCGTTTCGTTAATCTATGATTTTTTTGTATTTTTATATTTTAGAACTTTATTATGTTACTTCGCCAGGATCGAAAATTTATAAAATAAAAATCAAATCACTACTAAAATGTCCAAATATAGAAGAGACTAATAAAAAAACTAAAGTTGCGATTAATATACCAAGTAATTCAGGACAAATCGCATCAGCAGGACATTCAATATTTTACAGTGATTCTGATGGAAATGCTATTTTAGGAACGAATGTTTTTCAAAAATCTGGCAAAAACACGGTAAGATATCCAAATGCAATTATTCTTTACATTTGAAGCGATAATAGATTATTCTTAATTTTATTAACAATTGTTTAACTTAATCGTTATTATACAATTATCGGCTGTAAAAAAATATTAATTTTTAGGTGATTCTTGCACAAGACGATAAAAAACTTTCATCTATAAGTTCGCTAAAAGCTTCATATCATTGGAATAAGTTGATAGGCATATCAGATAAATATCAATATTACGTTTTTGGTACTGTAAACCTAAATGAAGTAAATATCCGCTATTTCGAAATGGATTTAGCAAAAATACGAAAGAAGATGGATTCGATTCCTTAAAATACGTGAGTTAGTTTTCATATTTTAACAAACACTTTCACACAATATCATTATTATTGCATACGTTATTTAAATTTACATTATGTTATAAATATAGAAGAATTTTACACACACATACACACGGGCGCGCGAAATACAATTTTTTAAATTGTTGTTTATTAATAAAATAGAAACTTAATAAAATAATGAT
>NW_011627736.1:2595144-2619203 GCF_000204515.1 Acromyrmex echinatior | reverse complement strand
TCTTCTCTTCTCTTCTCTTCTCTTCTCTTCTCTTCTCTTTTCTTCTTCTTCTTCTTTCCTTTCCTTCGCGTTCTCCTCTCCTGTTCGTCGTTGTATACTCAGACAAGTTCGAGTATACCGCATGTCGTATAAGTACGTGCACGGATAGTTCGTCGTATTTAAGTGAAATGTAGATTCGCAATGATCGCAGTAAACCTTGAGAAAGAAACATCGGGCACGGAATAATATCGTCTTATGAGAGGCGCCGTCTCGCAATACTTTCCACGAAGTAAATCGTAAAGGATGATAGAGTTAATAAATATCACGCGTTAGTTAATTGCAAGACACAGCAATACTATTGAAGTTAGTAATAAATAAGAGGTTTTCTTTTATAATATTACATGCACATCAATAATAACTTTAATATCATCTAGCACTAACAAAATAATCATTGAGATTAAAAATCATGATTTATATACTTTTAAATATACAATAGTTCTAAAATTTTATTAACGATATAATCTCTCATTCCCCATAAAATATTTCTATAATATATTGCTTTGTGATATTTTAGGTAAGATTATTTTAGCGCGTTTATTCAGCGATTTCTCTACCTTAATCAATGAACAACCATATGCGATAGACGCAAGTCCAAAGAAATAATTAGCGGTCGTAACGAAAATTCAGAGAACACGTCACGTGTTCCCGCAATGCGAGGGTTTCGTGGTGGAAAAGTATATTGACTCGTGATACGCCATCTGTGCCGAGAGAAGGCACCCTCGCGGCGTTATTGGCAAAATTAATAATCCCCGCTATATCGCGGTCTGTCGAAACGGGAAGCGGTTAATTCGGTCCGCCGCTCATTGATCCGCTGTATTGGCAGATTAGAAACGTTTCCAAACGAATGGAAACTGTTTGCCCGATGGCTTCGACGGGACCGCAATTGTACTCTCTTGCGGAGGGGAATACTTCGAAAGCCGACCCGGCAGCGGAAGCCGCCTCATCTCCCGAAGAAACAACCGCGATGAACGATCACTGCTACAAACGACGAATCAACATCCGGCGTACTTATCCGGCTACATCGCAGAGTACTTATTGCAACGCATTAAGCGAGACGAGTTTTCTGTATACACGGCCGACGGTCGTTTGACTAATTGCAATACTGATTTGTCGTGATCTGATGTATAGCTGATGTAATATTAATATATCATCTTTTTTCAAGCGTTCTTTTGAACACAATAGTTAAATAATTATTGATAACTACCGCAGTAAATGACTAAAAATTCAACAGTAAACACGCAACACAAGTATAAATCAATATCGAAACAATAATTAATAAGAGAATTTTAATAATACGATTTTTGCAATATATCAACAAAATTTCAATATCTTTCGATATATTTCGAATAATAAAAATATGAAAAAAATAGAAAGGCAAATTAGAGTCAAATTTGAATTTAGATATATGTAATAATCAGTTAAATATTTTATATTTTTAATAAATTTCTATGGAATATAGATATGATTAGTAAGAATACATTACATGTTTCGGTAAATTGTTAGAAAAAGAATAAGAATTAAAAATGCATAACTCTCTATACATATCGGTTATTACGAAAAATATTGCTAAGGTCTCGATAGTCTAAAGGCTCAGGACGCTCGCACGGAATGCAAGAGATCCAGGTTCGACTCCCAGCCGAGGCAATATTTTCCGCAATAAGTTTATTACAGTTTTTTAAGATTAATTTGGCAAATTTGAGAGGATTATTAATATTTCAGATCAATTGCGTTAATGCCGATAACTATATCGGCACGTAATTATCATTTCTGAAATTAATTCATTTGTTTGAAAGTATATAATATTATATATTAGTTCAACATCTCAATACTCAGACCGTAGTGGCGCTTCGGATTTTAAGATAATGTTAGATAACATCATATTTTAGCGAAATTCTGCGAGAGAAAGAGATATACGGTCTCAGTCTATCCAACAGACTGTCAGTTTTAGAGTTAGGTGCAATAGCATTGAACGACATAAATACGTAAAGGTACATTGATAAAAATAAAATTATCGAAATTATTTTAGAAATATGGTTGCATATACAATACCGTTTTGTAACAATTCATTAAAAAAAGGAAATATGAAAATAATTCTGAAAGACACAGAACGCCGAATGAATTGGTTAAAGAGTATAAATGGCAAATATAAAAATTGGATACCGTCAAAAAATTCATGTGTATATGAGGTAAAATAATTTATTCTTTATAAATAATGAATTTAAAATATTAAAATAAAAATGTAACATAAAATATACACAGATTAATTATAATATCTCAAGACACGGTAGTGTCTTGGCACTAAGTATATGTATAGTCATCACATTAGTACGAATTTAATTCTTTCTCTTTTTGTCGTAATCTTTTCAATTATATCATTGCATTGTGAGTCTAAATCAAATAATATGATAATTACGATATTTAATATATAATATTTTATGAAATGGTATATATACATATAATATTTTTCTGAATTTTTGATTTTCTTTTATATTATTACAGATGCATTTTGCTCCTAAAATGTAGGAACAGAGAATGGATAACTAAATTAGCGCATTTAATAACGCAAATAATGTGCAATAAATAACGTTTTGTATAAAGTAATGTGCAATATTACAAAATGTACAATATTGCAATAGTACAAAATAAATGAAATTTTATAATAATTAATATATGTAAAAGTTTTATTTTATATACAATATTTATTTATTATCATTTTTTAATTTGTCACAATTTTTGAGCATTTTTTAGCATGAATTCAAAATTTAGAAAATAATGCGTTTAAAAAACTGGAGGGAATGGCTAAAACATGGCGGACCCATCACAAGTGATATCCGTACGGCATCACTCTAATTGTAGGCTCTCTAAGGTCTCGGTAGTCTAAAGGCTCAGGACGCTCGCATGGAATGCAAGAGGTTCAACTCCCGGCCGAAGCAATATTTTTCGCAATAAGTTTATTACAATTTTTTAAGATTAATTTGGGAAATTTGGAGGGATTATTAATATTTCAGATTGATTGCGTTGAAAGTCCGACAACCATATCGGCACGTAATTATCATTTCTGAAATTAATTCATTTATATGAATATCAATAATTTACTTACCGACTCGATGCGCAACAGCAAAGTCGCTACGATGATTCTGTAACAAACAGATATGAAATCCAAATTAAAGCACAGCAAAAAACTAATCAATATTTCAAAAAATAAATGCATGCAGTTTTCTCAAAAATAACGTAATTTTCAAAATATAATTTTTAAAAGCACATCAAATTTTATTCAATTAAATATTTATGAAAATAATCACACATTTTCCGAAAAAAATCTTAATTAAAATAAATTTGCATAAAATTTTAAATTATTTCTCTGTTTTTCTCTAGTTTTTTTTTTGTATTGAAATAATGCAAAGAGCCAATATTATATGATCGTGTATATAAATGCATTTATGGAATGGATAATATAGAAGTAGACATTTCAATCCTACATTTACATTCTTTTCAATACATAACTTGAATGTAATTACAAAAAACAAATATAAACAATAAATGCGCTTATATATACACACACCTTTATCTAGTATCTTATTGATATTATTTCAATTTCATTGATTTGTTTTCTATAGAGCATAAATTTATTCATATTATTTATTCATATTTTCAAATTATTATGAAATACAATATAATTAAGATTAAACAAGAAAAAGGACCAATTTTGTACAAGTAAAAAAATATCTATCGTAAGATTGCTCCGCTGACGCCCGATACCTTTCCTAGACCATCTTTTCCTCCTCTCAGATTGTCATCTTATTGTCAGATTTATTTCCTCAATATGACACTGTATCATTATTTCTCAAACATTTAAAAAAAATGATTCAATTAAAAAAAAAATAAGGGCAAAAATTATTATATAACGTAATATAACGATCTCTCGTAATATAAACATCTCTCATTACTATATTATCAATACGTTACTAAAATTATTTGCAGTAAATGTTATTTGAACATTAAATACTTCAAATAACTCTATTTCAGTATTTTATTACTGATAATAAGATATAATATATTAATCCCAAAATAAGCTACAAAAATAAATTCATACATATATTGCGCTTAATTTTTGTATTCTAAATAAGTATACAATATTTAATACAATATTTAAATAAGTAATATTTCGATGTGTGTATATGATGGATGGACGGAATACTCTTTACACCCTAACGCGCTCACGCATGGATCGTTTGAGGACAGAACGGTTGCCGACGCATTGCGGCGCGGCATCGAAAATTAACGCCACCGCGAATCAAGACGACAATGTGATTCATCAGTTAAATCCGCGTGCATAATCCTTTACACAGCGTCCGATCCCCGGTCCAGCGCCGTGAATGGGGTGGATCGTGGGATATGAAGAGGAAGGAGGGGGATGGAAGGGAAGAGAGGATAGCAGAGAGCGGGTGGCTCTGTCAGAGCTGCGAATTATAATCACAGTTGTGGTTGGCGCGATGAGGAGACACCGGGGGTGTGAGGGGTACACGGTGATGGGCCAGGAGGAGCGAAGGACGATGGCGACGACGAGCGTCCGCTTCCAGAGGGATGGAAAAGGGTGTATTTACCCACCATCGTACACACCGACGCTGGCACCGAGGACGGACCTAGATGGAAATCTGCGGCATTCGGAGGCACTGGCCAAGAAAATTGGCTGACAACATTTCGCACGGGCTCTGAATTGCCGAACCGATCTCCTATCCCCCCCCTCTTACACGCTACCCCCCTTTTTGGACGGTACGGTGGCGACGTTCAAATTTGTGGTCCAGTCTGCTGCATCTACATGGATAATGTCGCGTGTTTCAACAATTTATAAATAAATTTAAAAAAATATAGATTAAAATATATAGATTAAAATAAAATACTCTAGTATATGCATAATATTAAAAGCCTTTATCTTTGAAAGTTAAACACAATAAAAATTTAAACAAAGAGAAAAAGTCTTGCTGTTACTAAACGTAATATATTTTCACTAAAAGCATATATTTATTCTCATTAAGAATAAAGAATTATTACATAAATTATGTTAAGAAATATATATTATATATATATTTTTTTTTACAATTTGTTGATTTAATTTTAATGACGGATTCATTGACGAATTTGTAGCCATTTCCGCGTATAAGATGTAAAATCGTAGCATTTTTACTACTGTGCAAATTGCATAGGCACTAACTAGTGGTATTATGCGTACAAAGGCGCGGTAATGTCAAATAAACGTGCTCAGTCTGATAAAAAAGGCTTAAAGGTATTTCTACAGTGGGAAGCTTTAATGAGCGCCTCGTGCCGTCGACAAGCGCCGAATCCCGGACAAAATAAATCCGACTTGATTGAATCATTGTTAAGCGAAACCGCGTTAAATACCCGTGAAATTAACCCGGCTGATCAGTGGCCGGCACGCGATCGCTGCTGATTGGCTTGAGGATATCGCCTTTAAAGCGTCATTAGAGCGCCTCATGCTGTCGACTGACGATTAATGATGCGTTCGCAAGGATGTGTCTGACTCAGGTGCCGTTCCGGCCGTAACGTCTTTCGAAAGGAACGAGTCACCCATCCCACGAGAGCATGTCTGGAAAATATGTTTCGTGTTTGACGTCAACGATGAAGTCGGGGTAATTTGCCAAGAAGATTACACCGACATAATACTTAATGTGCTACACAAGTATCCCAGTATTACGAAATGTAACGCTGCAAAGCATAATTACTCAACTTTTGAAAAGCAGAAAATCGTGTTAGACTATAATTCTCCAGTGTACACTGTGTTAAATATAAAAGAAGCAATGATAATTTAATCTTTTAAGTTAAAAATTAACATTTATTATTTTTAACTTCCATGTGTATAAAAATATAAATTATTTCATTTCTGTGGTTAGATTCAAGGTAAACAATTGCACTTAAATTAAGTAAGTAATATAAATTAAATTTAAGTAAAATTTACATTAAGAAAAAAAATCGAAATATAATATTTGTAAGCAATGTTACATATGAGATTATCTTCGATTTTTTTGTCCTTACAAAAAATTTTACTGTAAGGACAAAATATACATTTCTGTGAAATATATTTTATTAATTGTAAAAAAATTAAATAGATGATTTATTTGCTAAGAATAAATTTCATTTCATATTTAAATAAGGATTTATTTCAGTGAAATAAACTTTATAATAGCATCAAACAATTTTTAAGTATCTTTCATCATTGTCAATGTAATACATTTTCTGAAGTTAAATCATTTAATTCTATTATTTTGATTAATATTGAGTAAGAGTAACGGCGGTTTACCGCCGAAATGATTAAGAATAATCATTGAGTACAATTTGAATTATGAATTTAACAGTGTATCAAATCGTCTGAAAGTTATACTTTTGATAGTCAGAATCACTAAGGTTCACGTATGATGTATAAGTCACTATTTCGCAAAATTATCAAGAATCTTGCTTCATTTACCGGAATTTAATCTTTTATTGCTTTAGAACTTTAGAAAATAGAATTCTCTCTCTCGCATAAAATAAAGTAATACGATGATAGCTATTTGAACTCATTCATTTATTTCATCGGTCCGAAATGCGACCGCACCCGTGGTGAATTCTCAGCGTCAATGAACCGGTACAAATTTACTATAGCTGCCGTGACTTAACGAGATCGGCGCACCCGTAAATATCTCTCCATCGGGATGGGAAATCATCTCTACTCATTTTCGAGAGGGACGAGATCGCCCTTTACCGATCTCTCGTAAGCCTATCCAGATTCTTCTTCCAGCTTGCGCCTCCCGTGCAGATTCCATCTTCCAGACGTCGTCACACTGCACCCTGCGGATGGACAGTCGAAATTAGGGTGAGTACCATCGTGGTAGCGTGGACATATGGGAGCACCATGTGGTCACCACCGTATCGTTCGTTCAGCCAACGAAAACTAAAACCAACCCCGTGCGCGAACGGGGAGGAGTCGATGGGGGAATATAGGAAGCCGCAGATTCGGCCGGACGGCTAAACGCCCGCCGCAATTTGTAGCAATTTGTTAAGTAGCCGGCCAGAACATTACCTATATTACGTTTACTCCCCCTTGGACACCAAGATATACGGCGTACACGCAGATTTATCGTTTCTGTGGAGAGAATCTGAACGGAGGTTGCGAGATTCTGGGACGCTGTGTTTCGCTCGTTTTAAGTTATCGCAGTGCTTAACCCTTTCGACAATGCGAAATAGTTGCGATCGATCCATTTGTTTGGTAATTCATTGTCGTAAATAGCAGATGATACAGTTTAGGCAATGCTCTTTATGCTAGGTATTGTGATTATTTGCCAAGATTTTGTAAATTTTACGCTATTTATAAAATCAAATTATACTCTACTAATTGAGTTATTTTTAATCATTTCTAAGTCATTACTCATACTCAGTATGTTATTATAATTCAATTAAATTTTGTGTGTGTGTGTGTGTGTGTGTGTGTGTGTGTGTGTGTGTGTGTGTGTGTGTGTGTGTCTTTTCTGTGTTTGTTGATATTGCATATATATTGTGTGTGTGTGTGTGTGTGTGTGTGTGTGTGTGTGTGTGTGTGTGTGTGTGTGTGTGTCATATTAATTAAAATTATATAATTAAAATAATGGAATTGAATAATTTAATTCAAGAAAATGTATTAAATTTTACTCAAATTTAGTTTATTATTTACTAAATACGCTTACTTAAAAATTAAGCGAAAACGTAGATTAATTTATATTTTGACACAACGGAAGTCAAAAATAATGAATTGTTATTTAACTCAAGAGATTGGGTTACCAATGATATCTAATAAAATGTAATATTTTTATAAAGAGTTAAAAATACTGCTATATACAATCCAGTTTGTACATAAATTTCCACGAATTCAAACGAATGTCTCGTTTAAATGAATGTAATTATCTAGTAAAGCGTATTCAAGTTAAAGATACAAGAGTACTTCAACTTCTCGATTTTCTTTCAAGAAAATCAAACAAGTCAAGAGAGACCAAGAGAAATCATCGGACGACGAAGCTTTTTTTTTGGCTGCGTCTCTCGGATCGCGGGATAATTTAAACCGAAGGTAAACATCAAGAGCACTCGCTTTATCTCCGTCCATCTCGTCTTCGTGACGAGTGGCCTCCCTGCTCTTCACGAGTGAGAGGAGCTTCCATAACGGCGTAGATTCGAGAATAAACCGAAACGACTTCGGTCGCTTCCGCGAATGCTTTTAGTCGATGAGTTCACTTCCCTATATATCCCGTGTCGTTTTCGTCTCGTTCCGCGTAACGCCGTACTGTCCTGGCCTAACCCAGCTTTCTCATCCATATGTAACAGTCGCCTGGTATTAATGACAAGGGGAGAGAACGAGTACGACACTGTGGGTTCTTTATCCTACAAAGGACTGTCCTTCTCCCGCCGTGGACTACTTCAGATTTCCCTCGCACTTACACGCTATTGCAGTTTTATCGTTGTCCTTTCATTATCTGATAGATGTAATGGAATTGTTTATTCGTCGTTTGTTCGCCCGTTACGTCGAAACTCACAACAAGAATCGCGATATACAGTCCATTAATCTTAAGTAATGTGCTAAATCTCAAAAAATAAATATCTACACTAAAATCATTATTTCTAAAGTTTTTTAAATATATATTTTAAATGGATATAAGCTTACTTTTAATTATATTAAATAAATATACTGATAAAGTAATAAATAAAAAAATAATAATAAAAAATAATCTTTAGTAAAGAATATGATACAAAAGTGTGACGAAATATACATTAAATTATATTCGAGCCGCCAATCCGTCAAAAAATTGCCAACATCCGCCGACTGATTATTTTTCGTGGAACTCAAACTGCTCAGATCGAACAACAATTTTACGGCTGAATGCAACATCGATCGATATTTATGATCAATATTATACGTAGCAATGAATAACTACTACTTTCCTTTTTGGAGATTAGTTGGCCAAAAACTATGAACTCTATAGAAAGCGTTAAAGGAATAATTTTCACAGATTTACATAGAAAATTAGAATTCACAGACGAATCCTAGAATCACTTCGCCTTCAGCAACATTGGACCACCCAGTCAATATCGTTCATCAAAATAAAATAATTCCTAATTTCCATTTTTAAATTTTGAAATTTTCATGCTCACAACTTTCCCGATTTTTCTCGTGTGCGGAATCTCGAGAAGATCCCCAAGCAACGTATCTGAATGCGATGGATGCTTTTGTGAGCAGCACGCACATATGTCAGAATTAGTGACGATGAGCGGCACGGATCGAAAGCAGAAGAGACAAACAGGGTGAAGAAAAGAGAAGGTGACATCAAGGATAACCCAGCCGTTTTCTGTCACCGTGTTCGAAGTACTTGATGAACGGCCAGCAATCGGTTAGTCTTTTTAAATGGCTCGTGATGACGGATCTCCACCTGCGAGCCAGTGGCACTCCAGCTGACCGGCGACAATAGAATGAAAGGAGCAGGAAGAAGATTGGAAGGGATACGTATATACGTACGGATGTTTGTCTGATTCAATGGCTTGCATTCGTCGACATCAGTTACGCTATCTCATTGACCACTTTCTTTTCGAGTGTCGTCCGCAATATATTGTGTAATTTGTTGTCCCTATTCACAAATAATGACCAAAAAATGTCTGAGAACATGATACCAGAAGTTTTTGAGCCAAATTAATATTCACGTAAGAGTTAGCAATATTTTTTTTATTGTTTTTAATTTTAGCAATACTGTCTAAATAATAAATTCGTAAGTAATTTAAAATTATTTATTTATTTATTTAATTATGATGTTAACCATAATTAAATAATTTTTAATTATTTCCTGTTGAGTATTACATGTACACAGAGAGAATTTTTTCTTAGAATTTATCCTGATATGACAGTCGTGAAACAACATTGTATTTCGAAGAATTTTAATTTAAACCTCTCATTAATAAAACTACAATACAATAAAATATAAGATAAGTTTGATCAATTTTACTGAAGTGCAACCATGATAAAAATCTTTAAAATATTGTATTGTACTACAACTACCATATTTTCCGAGATATATATATATATTAAATTTTAAACAGTAAAAATTTTTATGCAAATTTCGTTATAGCCTTAAAACCCGATTTTTCGAAACAATAAGGAATAGTAGTGCACAGATTTTATCTCATTTTCAACTTTTACCTTTTTGACGGGAATCTTGGAAAACACGACAGTGAAAAACTAAAAAATTATGCTTTGACAAAAAAATTAATGAGTTTGCAAGATTTTGATAAAAATCAAGTAATAATGACACTCCACCCCCAAGCAATGGTAATTCGAATTAAGTATTGTTAATATCCTTCATATTAGTCACCATTTGTCGGGATCTTTTGGGTGCTGACTGACATAAGGTACCATTAACAGCTAAGTAGGAACAATTCGATCGTCGAGAATGGTCCCAGTGCTGCAGTTAGTCCTGTGTAAATTGTCACCGTCGTTCTCCTGCATTCTATCTCTTTCTATCTTTTTTTCCGTCTATCTTTTTTCTCTCTTTTGATGAGCATCAACCGTACGAATTACATATGACGAGGGCTCCATACGTCCTCGGGCACCGAGTGCCCCGCGGGTCCATCGGATGTATCAGCGACAGAGGAACGAAAAAAGGGAGTCAAGACTCGAACATGTGGCATCATTTGTTACGTGCGAAGTGGGATTTCCAAGCCCATCAAGCTATACCTTATCTAAGCTTGTTTAAAAGCGTCTACGTATCCGGAAATCCAAAGACGTAAAGGAGCAAGAGATCGTTCGAGTATGTAAACGATCCATCGTCTCCTATTCGAAGAATGTCAGCTATTCGAAGAAGGGTCGACAATTCGATTTAACCGAGGGAGACAACTCACGATTATGATACAACCAATAACAATATTTCTTAATAATAACTCACGATATATATTATGATATAGATATGTAACTATATTTCGTACTTAATTAACTACTGAATTTAGTTATCCAAGCAAATAGAGAAAACCAAGATTAATTTATTCAATAAATAAAATCAATATATAAAATATATAAAATCAATCAATGTTAAAACAAGAAAATTAATTATTTGATTTTAGCAAATCCCCCCTAATTTTTTTTTATTTAAAAAATAAACTTCGTTTCAAATTCGATTTCGAAAACATATTAAAGATATCACCATAGCAATCGAGGTCGCTTCATTTCGCGCAACGTCATCGAAACAACGCGTGACAACTATCCTCTACATACGGGGGCGAGAATCCGTGTGGAACGCGCTCGATGGGGATCTCGGTTTCCGTGGACATATGGTCAGCCCGTGCTTCACCGCGACAAAAAAAGCGCTACAGAAACAGCGACAGAAGTTGGGAGTGTCGGCGGGCGATATATCAGGGCTTAAACTGTCCCGTCGCAGCAAGCATGTCCTACCAGCGTGGTTCTGCGCACCCTGTCTGACCGACTGGATAGTTGGTTGGTTGGTCGGTCGGTCGGTCGGCTCGCTGGTGCACGTATGGCATTGCGTTCAACAGGGGTGCTGGCATTAGTTAATAGCTCGGGTGCAATACTGGGGACACGTTAATGCGAGAGAGCGAAAAAGAGAGAGAGAAACAGGATAAGGGTGATCGACGTCTAACCAAATGTGGTTTCCAATCTATTGCGTTTTTACGCAGCGCGTCTAACGCGTTCCGGGCATTAACGCTCACATTCACCGCTTTTGGGAAACATCTTTTGTGAGAAAGAAGAACTACCTGTCAAGAATGGCAAAAGATATGAATATATTTGCACGACATTAAGTTAAACCTGATTCTTAATATCGAAAACAGGAATCAATTTTTCAAACGATATAATAAATTCGAAAAATTAATATTTTAATATGTCTAAAGAGATAACACTTTAATCAAATATTAAAAAATATAAAAAAATTGTTATTGCTAATTAAATGTAATGTCCTCGAGTCAACAAGAATCTGCGTCAAAAAATGTTCGAAGAAACGAGCTAGGATTTGAACATGGAACGACGATGTACGATATGGGGTGGCAAAGAAGTCTGCCAACACAGACTGTAGTCATTATAAAAATAATCAAAGTTTCTCGGGGCAAGAGGGATGGATGATGGGTCGCGAAACGTTCCGGCGACCAGCGTCTCATTACGTTTGACGATTATGCGTTAATTTGCGCCTAGCGATACTTCAAAAGATTTTTATTCATTGCACGAGCTTTGCCGTCGTCCTAGGCTGGAAGTCACGCGACGTTCCCTAGTAGCCTCTCGGAGCCTCTGCGTTCCGTCACGGAGACGACTCCTCAAGTTTTATATTTTTCCTGTCTTTCACGTCGAGGATCGAGTGTCCTCGTCAAAGGATCCGGGAGATATGATAATCTCGACACCACGCTGAATGCGTAACGAGTTTTTCGCCGACGACGAGAAGTGGACTCGCTTCTGATTAGCTTTGCCTTTACGTACTCCGAGGGGATGAGGGCAACTCGGTTCCTCGCGATCAGGCGTCCTCGCGGGTTGGTTATTTATGGAAGCAAACTGCAACGGAATCGTCTTGTGCTAATATCATTTTGTTACGTGCTCAACAAATATGCAAAATATTAAATCAAGAGATGCAGCAGGAAGATTTTCTTAAGTGCGCTTTTTCCGTTATAAAGAAATATCGTGCTTTATTAATTTTCTTCTTATCTCAAATCCTCATTTTGTTTTTTATCTCCTTATTAGAGCCTCGACTGATATTCCTAATATACTTTAGAGAAAGCTGATTCAAATTCTTCTAAATATTTCCATGTCATATCTGATCTTTCCAACCTGTCATCGCGGTGACGAGTTACGGTCATGTTCTTTCGATCAAGCCGCCAATCAAAAATCAACGAAGCGTAAGGAACATGTAGTGCGCTTAAAAAACATTTTGCCATGGCCACGGCGAGAGAAAGCGCGAGAACAAATCGACAGAACTGACTCTCTGTCTCCCTCGCGCTCGGGAAGCCGGACCCGGTACATGGGCACGCTTTTTCCACGGTGCTTACGTAACCCTTGCTCGATGCCGGATCACGATGCTGGTATCAATTAATTCCGTCCGTATATCTCGGAGAGAGAAGCCGTCGGGCCGCGCCATTGTAACGGCGACTGCCGATATACTCTCGCCAGTCTCGATACTACCACGCTCGAATACGCTTCGGCCGACGGTCGCTCTCTCGTTTTGTAGCACGGTGGCACGTGCCGCTCACAATGGCACCGAGTGACTCCCGATGTTCTGTCTTTTTTCCTCTTCCTCCAAGAGCGAGATCAGCATCGTCATCAATCGACACGGTCTCTCGCCCTTACGTACGCACGCCCACCCGACCCTGCGAAATACCGAAGGCAAACAAGAGGAGCAATGCCAAAAAGCATTTATTCCCGATTCTTTATCTGACATTCGCCCGCGCGTTCCTCCCTTTCTCTCTTTCTCTCTCTCCTTCTCGCTGCGGTCGTTTCTCTCGATGCACACGCGTGTCCTGGGCGTGCCTGCCTCTCACGCGTGCACCCGTAGACCGGAGCGCCGTTCCCGCTTTTATTGCCGTCGGAAATTAATGAGATCGCGAAGCGATACGACAGATATGGGCAAGCGAACGATTCAACTAGCAGCACGTTCGATTCGGCTTACGCGTTGCGTTCGCACATTCGCTTTCATTAAGCGATATCCTTCGAGATGTGAATCGCAATCAACGAGCGCATGCTACACCTTCAAACAAGCCGACTGATTAAGAAATCGTGCGTAAATCCTGTACAACTTGCGCCATAATTAACAGACGTACTTTACAAATTGCGTATTGATGTTTGTACTACTATGACACGATTAAACGATCATAGATCGTTAGTTCACCGATTTATCACTTGTGTGATGCCAAGCGAAACCGAATCATTCACCGATCGCGAGATCGAGAAGGGGGCGTAAATCCCAGTGACGAGTGAATGCGATCGCGCGTGAAGACATTTTCCACGTTCGATTTGACGCTATCGCGATGATGAATCGCAACGTTACACCGACGCGAAAATTTCTCTCGCGATCGCCAACCGCGATCAACAACGGTACATCTGGCGTTCCAGTAGCGGGGAAAACCGCAGTGGAATCTTTCTCGTCCGATGAAAACCGAAGGTGCAGCTGATGGATGAAGATCGATGTCATGTACGCGACGCTGCATGCATCCTCGTCTATATTTCGATACCACACCCTCTCTTTTCATCCCCCTTCTCTCTGCCCCCCTCACGTGATGTCGTTACACCTCATATCCTTCTCCTTCGGCTTAATATCCTTCAGCACGTGTGGAGATTCCAACGCGAAGAGAAGCGCGTCAGGTGCCTTCTGCACCTAAAAATTCACCGATATTTGACGAGACGCCGCTGTTCGAGAAACGATTATCCCTCTCTTTGAATAAACTCGAGGTATACACCGGGATACCCAAGTAGGTGTAAAAAGGCGTTACGAACTTATATATTATATTTAAGATTATAAAATATAATATCCGATATAATCCTCTTAATTTAATCAGTTCCTCTGGAGCTGATGTCAAAATCTATAACACAATCACTGACGTTAGATTTGTAACATTTATATATATATATATATATTTTTATATATATATATATATATATAAAATTTACGTTAATTAAAACACACTAATTAATTTCAAGAAATCAAAATGACCTAACTCATGCAAAAAAAAATGATTATTCAGTATTTTAATGAGAATAAGCCAAATATGCAAATATAACATAAAGAAAATTGAATTATCTGACATTTTTGATGAAAAAAAAAATGTATAATTGAGTGATTCATCATTAGTTCCGGAAGTTAAATAATAAGTTACAACTTGTAGTCTGATAATATTAATTATTAATCGCATATAATCAGTGAATGAATAATTATATTTTCATTCAGAAATATAAAAAATATTTCCTATATACAATCTTTTAAGAAATTCTGTCAAACTTTCCCGAATATAAATATCTGATGTGGTCGGATATACGTTTCGTGTTTTATGCTGTTTCAGCAAGAAGTTTCAAAGCTTCTCTGTGACCATTCGGCATATTGATATAAAAAGATATCCAAGTTGCCTATGAGAAAGTCAAATAAATTGCAAAACTTTCCGACGGCAGCGAGACAAATTGCCCGAGAGAATCGACGAAAACCAGCGAGTTGCTTCTTTTCGTAGAATTAAATCTGTCCTTTTTCTCGATTATTTTCCGGCAAAACTACTTATTCGATCAAGGAATATGTTGGTGACACATGCTTGTTTACGAATGCACCGCATCTTTTCCACCAGTTCTTGCCTCCTTCTATCTCGTTGTACTCTCCAGCATTCCCCAAATTATTCTTTCTATTTTTTAATCTCGTAACATATAAAATATTTAAGATACAATTAGATAAAATATAACTATTCGACGGAGATAATAAAGATATCACACGTTGTAGAGATTAAGTATAAGAGCGAGATGATTATTACGCGATAATTAATCGCCATGAAGATGGTATAAGCTTGATTAGAAATCAGCGAGTAACCATTCTCAGCGTGCGATGTTTACCGGACGATCCGGGTGGATCGAAAACCTAGAAAGACTCCCGCTGGCTGGAATCGGCTGAGCTGTCAGACGAGCGATTATTGATGATGCACATTGATGGCTATCGAGAAAGAAAGAGCTGACCGCGGTCTTCGTAGCGCTTGGCAACGCTTGCTAACGCGGATATAATATGCCGGGTTCTCTGCCCTCTTCTAAGGGCGTCCAACAATACAATTTTCATTTTCGGTCGAAGGGTAAACGTTTCCCCCATACATCGCGTCATTCTTCTCGTTCTTTTCTTCGTTTCTCTCCTTTCTCTCGAACGACCTGTGACTCTCCCTCTCTTGTCTGATCTAGTACGAAGCTCTCTCCCCTGCCTCGATCATTTTCCATACGAGTGGAATATTCACTATGACGAGCCACCATCGTGGATGTCGCTCTTCATGGTCGTAGCCGTAGTAGTCTAGCTTGTCGCTCCGCAGACACGTCGGAGGTAATGGCGTGTGCCCTTTTCGAGAACCCTTCGTCACGGACGATTTTGCCGGTCGATGACGTTATTTATCACTTATTTCCAGTAAGATTCCACGTACATTCTTCTTTTTAAAGCTTTCTTTCGCGAGAAGACTAACAATAAGAAGTTAATTGTGCTTGTATATTTATCTGCGGGCTTATAAAGATTGCATTAGCATACAATTTTTATTATATTAACTCTCTAATCCCTTCCATTTAAATCACTTTCGCGCAAGAGGGGCAAGCAAATCCCTCGTTAACGCTGCATATTTCACGATATAAGCCACTTTATTTTTAATAAACACAATTCAATTTAATTACGTATATACAGAAACGGTCGTATAATCGTGAAATTTATAATCGAGCATTCGCGAAAGAAGTCAACCTACGTTGCTAGAATTTGTAACGTAAATCACAGTTACACATAAATATCGCAAGTCCTCTAGTAATCACTAATTTAAAAACTTTTTACTTTAGTTAGCTTATACTCATGGAAATTGTTTGTTCTTTATTTTTAGTATCTATGTTTGTACACGCACGTATATTTGAGTTATGGGTGAAGAAGCAGCAATTGTATAATTTTGCATCCCGTTTTCCAGCCATTTCAATCAATTCCAATCCTATCTGACTCCAATTGGAGATCATTGCTCGTTCAAGCGAGCGACTCGCGCAAACAAAGCTGACGCAAAGAGCACGACGCATGCACGTGTGTTTGCTGCTACCCGCCGCGCCCTGTGAGAGGTCCAGGGGAGATACAGACCTCTCGCCCCCCGCGCGAATGAAGCTCTCGGTATCCATCGAGAAGAGATCTCGTCTGGCTACCTAACGCAGGGAACGAAACGGGCCGTGGCCGTTGCGTAAATCCGTAAAGGGGAGCTCGCGACTCCATGCCGCTGCGGAAGGGATCAGAGTGCCACGTGACGGACGTGTTTGCTGGGTACACAGAACTCGGTGTTTGGTACACACGGCCTTGGAAGGCACAATGCTCGATGGGTTACCAAAACAGCGACGCGACGTCAGCATAAGCGATATTTGTGTCAGCATAAAGGACCCCCTGAAGCCGCGTTAAAAGAACAACCGAGGCTCCCTCCTCCGCGGCCGCGTCGAGTACGGTATAAGTCAGTTATGGATCAGAAATAAGATGGTGTCATTTTTTGCCATGAGTCTAGGCTGCGACGTAATATGGAGAATAATATATTTCATTGACACCCAAAATATTTGGAATCGGATTAAGTTTTTTTTTTCTGTTTTGTTCTGTTTAATCAGAAAAAACAAAGAAACAATTCAATAATTACATACCTCTATATCGATAATTAATTAAGGTAACTTCGATATATACGCCGCACCTATCGAAAACTTAATTTATTAAGTATTATTTACTATGATTAAAGTAAACGAACTATATCAGTAAAAATTTTGTACTGTCTATTATTATGAAAAAAAATATTAAAAATCCGAAATATTTATATTTCGTATTAAAAAATGAACTTTTTTAAACTCTTGCATTTTTGCCGTATTCCATAGGAGTGGGATATATGGCTGCTTATAAAGGGAGAGGGGTATGTACGGTTCACAAAAAATTTTCAAATAATGCATATAAATAAGACGTAAAATGACACAATAACATATAAAATGTGTATATAAAGTTTTATTAAGGAATAAGAATGGTAAATATGTATAGGAAATAATAAATAATAATTACAATCTTCCTACATATATTACAAGTGACATATTTCATATAATGAATTTATTACATTTAGTGCACTGAATTCAATCTATGCACTTTGTATGTTTTGGGCATAAATCCCGCCCGTTAAAAATGCCATATATCCCAAACAGATGGGATACAAAACAACAAACTAAACGAAGAATACGAAAACAAAGTACTTGTATTTTGCTATATAACATGCTTTTCTATTTTACTACACGTATGTATCACGAAATAACCACTAAGTCTTTACTCGCTCTACAATAATCATTTTATGTAGATTATAATTTATGATGGCGTTACTTATTACAGTGACACAAATCGATTCAACTCACAATAATTTCATTAATATTACAATAGTAAGAAGCTGAAATCACAATATTAATATAACATAACGGCATGTAACAGAGTAGTTGCGAGAAAATTATCCCCACTCCTTTTATTTTTTCTGACTTCTGCGGCGTAAATCCCAGCGCGGCGTATTTGCCGGAGTTACCCTAATTGTAAGTTGATAAAAATATAGATAGAATAATTCAAAGATTGTCTTATCCTTATTTTCAAGTCGATGCACGTAACACCAGTCATAAACCGCCACTTTTCCTCTGTCTTCGCGCAGTTTTCAAACATTCTAACTATTTAACGCGAGACAACATTCCAGAAGCGTGACTCGCAACCGTAAGAAGAGTTCTCGACTTTCGTGCGAAAGTACAGCTGAAAAAATTCTGCTCGCAACAAGGCGGAACCCGATGTACGCGTCCTGGAAGGATTTTCGAGGTAAACGACCGTTGGCTAATGTTCGCCTGCGAAGTCCTGCCTGCACCCGATTTCCGCAGGACGACGACAGTCGCATTAGCCACAGGACGAGCTTACAATGGACCCCTCTGTTTTTCACGCATGATCGGGACAGCCAACGGGGGTTCGTGGCCCCCTCGATCTCTTGCCTGGAACCCCGTACTTAGCGGAGGAGATTTGTGAATCGGGGGGTGTCGCGCCCGAAATAAGTAAAAAATTGATCGATGATACTATAGTTCGTTTTTTTCGTTCTTCTTATTGTCAGAAATTCTAAAAATCATTCAGCTAATTTTCTGATAATTAAAGATAATTTCTATTTTTGTCCCCTCGAGAACTTATAAAATATAAGTTCTTGCATTCAAACGCAAAGATCTATTTGTAGGCGTGAAACAAAAAGTTGTAATAAATTCTAATGTAAAAAATAGGTAACATATAACAGTAAAAACTCGATAAAAATATCATAAAAATCAGATTCCTACTGCTACATATTATTTAGAATACTTTTAATTGTTGAGTTATTATGGTTGAGGAAATAAGAATAATAAATATAGTGCTAAAAGAATAAAAGCCAAAGCAATTTTAAAAATTAACCGGAAGCTACAACAATCGCGTTACAAAATGACGAACTGTCGCGTCGATAATTTTTCTTTTCGACCCGTTGGTCGTTCAACGAACGCACGAACTGGTTTTACACTGTCGGTGTCACGCTAAATCTCCGGCGCATTGTTCGCGCCCCCTCTTACCGTCACGATTTTCCATCAGCACCCCTCCGAAAAGCCTGCCACAGTCAACTCCCACCCCTCTTCGTTCCACCCTCATCGTAAACCTCCACGAAACTTAGCCCCTGATCGTCGTCCTCTTCGTGATCGCCGCACGAGACATGGATTTGTCAAAAATCGTGCATTTGACCATATCGATAAATCATTATTTTGTGCAATATTATCTCTTTATTTCGTCCAGAATTTCGATTTGCATATAGAGACAAAATATTAAAATTATAATTCATTGTCGAGTTGTCATACGTCTGCCAATAAATAATTATGTTTTCAGTTTTGCAATGAGTAAAATTTTTTTATCATATATAATTTATGTATCATTTTTCGTGCATTCGATATTGCTCTTTTGAATTCTATTTATGTATAATATTATATAAGAAAGTGAAGTAAATAAAAAATTTTCCGTTATCACATTTCGCGAGATAACTGCCAAAATTTTTAATTTAGGAAGCGTATTATTTAACTAGAGAAAGTTTATAAAGTCTAAATAATACTCCGCTTCGTTTCTATGCAGCAAACTTAATTTTAAGATCCAAAGTAACTCCTAACGAGACTTTAATGCATCTTTTTTACCCGTGTATCATCATCCTTATTGCGCAACTTCCTTAAATACACGTTTTCTTAAACATGCATCCCTTTATCCATTAGCTCCCGCCATAAATCACCGACGAAGGAACGATCAAGGAAACAGATGAATTCCTGTGATTATTGTATTCGGCGCGGTATTCCCCGTATTCGGCGATACTCGCTGTATCTGAGATATGGCCGTCGGGCGGGCGTTGCCGATTGGCTTGATGAACGAGTGCGATTAATAATTAAGATCACCGAAGCCGAGTGGAGCCCTAAAAACCCGCGGGCGTTCTCTCTCTCCTCTGGTCGGGAACAGCGGGTAATGGCAATTTACGCGTCCCGCGGGACCAGATAACTTCATATCTTCGCGGTAATCATTTATTCTCTCAATGTGCATGATATTGCCAAATTGAATTAGATAAGCGCCGCACATGCATCTTTCGCGTGTACGTGCGCGCACGGAAAAGAATTCGCAATGGTGATGTTACCACGCAATATTATCCATTTCGTGCGCTTATCTAGGGATTGATTTCCGCGCTATTCATTAGAGAAACGTTGCTCTAGAGTCAGCTACTCGTTAATAAACTCGTTTCGAATCTTATGCAATGCGTTTTAAAGAAATTCAGAACATATAATAATCGTGATTTCTAAAAAACAATGTCCAATGGATATTTCTGCAAAAAAAAAACCGTATTATATGAATCATATGAATCACCGTTATATAAATAAAAGATCAATTTGTGATATTGTAGAATATTCAATTTGTGATATTTTTTTTCATTTCGTATATATTAAATGTATATATTGAATATATTAAATAATAGAATAATCAAGTTTACAATGTGTAATTAAAATAAAAAAAAATTGTTTATTATGAAAAATCACGTTGGATAATAACTATTAAATGCTATTATTATTATTATATTATTAGGCACATCAATTCTTTTATCGATATTAGACATTATCGATATTAGATCAATATTAGACATTACCACAAAATTAAATTTCCTAATTTACTTCTCTAGTATATCTTTTCTTCTTTTTTATACTATATAAATATTTTTATATCAACATTAAATTTCAACATTTCTCGTGTATTTCGATGTTTCTGTCCTTCGTAATGCGCGCATGAACGAACAGGCCGTTCGGCTACAGAAAATCACACCCCGATAAATTGACCCTCCATTGCTAAATACCTCCCTTTGACATTGTCGATCGGGGTAAGAGAGTTGTATAGGGACAGTATAGGGTGCCTCATAAAGGTCCACGTGGTACAAGGGAGAGAATCGCATCGCACCGTGAATAGTTCACTATTCTCGTGTCACGGAAAATCTATTGATGCCGTCCATCAGTTTTTCCAGGATTCATGATCATCATTGACAGATTAGTCCGATTCACCGCGGTTGCGAAATCCATCCATGTATCACGAGAAACATTTGCCACGTTTTATAATTAAGATTATCCAATCTATTTTCGTAGAGGGAGAAACAGAATTTTCGTAAAAATTAAAGACTCCTATATTTTTTCCGCGTATCTAGTAGATATCAAGAGAAAGTAATTGTTTTTCTAGAATTTGTTTTTCATATTATACTTTTGGTACTCGGCTGTATTTTTTACGAATATAACTTTGCCACTCTTGAAATAAACTCGCCATGTATTACGTAAGGCACTATGTTTCCTGTTTGGAGAAGGAAGATAATAAATAGTATAAATAGTAGGACGATTTAGGCGTCATCGTGACTGTTGTCCCTCGAAACAGCGGGTACGTCAATGCAGGCCACGTGGGGCAGGGTACACGCTGTTTTGTTACCAGCGTGCGACCCGCGCCACGTGTCTGAGATTAATGTGTTTTGATTTTTAGACTTCACATTATATCCGCCCGTAAGCCTTCGCCACATTGTGCGCACTGAAGTCGCTCCGCCCGGTTCCGCACAGTGAAATCGTGATACGCAAAGTGGCCGAGAGACCGCAGAACTTTTGCAAGCCACAGTATACAGGCAGTATATCGCTTTCTTTTGCATATTCAAATCCTTGCGAATCGCAAATAACACTAGTCTTCCGTTCATTTATTGCGCTGTTACACAGACGAGAAAATAGATAGGATATGTATAATTGTGTAACGTGTATTATAATTTATAATGTAATTGAAAAACAATTAATACGACATTATGATGTATCGTATTCTTTTCCACAATTCATTCTTTAGCATTAACATGTGATAATCGATGGTAATCCGTGACAGAACATTGGCGAGAAAAACCACGAGAGGCCGGTACATTCAGGCCGTTTCAGTTTATCTCTGGTTTTTAACATTTCAATTTAATTGACGGCACTTGGGAGTGAGGACCCGCGAACCTTTAAAAGGGAGGAAAAGGAGGAGAAAGAAGAGACGAGGGAGAACGAGACGACCCGATTAATTCCTTTGTCGCCTATCCGCCGCTGAAATAACAAACCTCTTCGGCGGACGGGAGTCGAGAGGATACAAGGACGATAAAATCACGAGGGTCCATGGAATAAAAAAAGCTGGAGAATGGTAGAAGAGAAGGGGGTAACAGAGGGCTCGACGGGATGAAAACCGGCGAGAGGAGGATGGTTTGCAGTCCTCTGGCTCTCCCTTCATTTTCCAGAATCGTCCGTTGCCCAACGACGACGACGACGACGACGACGACGACGACGACGACGACGACTACGACAACGACGGCGGCGGTGGTGGCAGAGGGAGGAATAGCAATTAAAAGTATCTGGCACAATCTTCGTTAAACTTCTTCCTCGCTCCACCCTACCGGAGAAAAGGCATTATTAAAACGTGCCGTCGGCTGCAACCGCTACATAGCCCCGTCGGCCGCGCAGCATCCCTCAACCCGCGTTTTCAACTCTTTTGCATAGAAAATGCGGCCTCCTAGCCGAATCTAGACTTGTAAGTGTAGCTCCGTTATTCCTGAATCTCGACGTCCTCCTTCGAAAACATCTGCGCTCATTGGACCGCTCATGTCATCGTCACAAGATCGACTGGAGATATCTTTTAACTGCTAATAAATTATTAGTGTTAAACGTTATTAAAATGTAACTGCTTAAAAATGAAAAAATAAGATGAATACAAAAAGATTTTTAATTAGAAGATATTAAGTGAAATAATCTTTCAATCAAAAAAATACTAAAATAATATTCTTAAAATATTGCAAGAGCTGTTATTTTCACATTTTTATTCGTATTCTTAGCGCAAATTAACAGATATCGCGGCCATACAATAATGCCTCGTCGAGGCATTCCAACGAAAATCCCGATTTATCGAGAATTTTGAGAATGGTAATGCAGGAGGGAATGGCGTCGATAGGAACGTGGAAGCCGAGAGGTTTGAGAAAGGTAAGAAAGGGAGAAGTTCTCGAGGTCTCTCGAAGTAATCCTACTGCCGGTACGCGCGGAGGCCGGAGAATATAGGATGAAAATACCTGGAGTTAGGGAGGTCTTACTTGTCCCACCCTTTCCAGTCTGGTCTCTCATACCCACCGCGGGCGATGCCGCCCCAAATAAGACAGAAGTCATCATATAATTCCACGACTAACACTGGCGCGCGTTAAGACCCGTGCTAGAGAGGCTTACCGAGTATCCTCGATTTTTTTTCAAGCCAGCCGAGGAAATTAGCACGCCGTTCTGCCTCGCGACGCATTCAATATGCAAATAGCGCACGTAATCGGCACGTAACCCTTCACGGAAGCTTACGGCCCTTTAATACGATCGAAATACGTCTAACACCCCTGCTTGTAAAATACTGATTCACTTCGAAAATTCTCTTACAAATTATTAATATAATTTTTTAGATACATTTAAATTTTATTACCCACACGGAAAAAAATGTTTGATTAACTAGAATTCTGGTGGAAAACGAACCATCCAGAATTTTTAAATCTACTAGGTTTCTGGTGAATCTATTAAATGTTGGTTATCAATTAGAATTTTAATAGATTTAACCAGGAATATCTTGTAGATTTATATATATAACTGGAATTCTGGATCGTTTCTTTCTATCAGAATTCTAGTTAATTCAATCAAACTTTTTTTTCTGTACACATACACACATACACACACACACACACACACACACACA
>NW_011627736.1:2583752-2595096 GCF_000204515.1 Acromyrmex echinatior | reverse complement strand
ATATACTGAATACGTAACTTTAATCTATAAGACATATATTTTTATATGTATATAAAATTGCATTTAACACAAAATTAATCTTAAATTTTATAGCGAAATTTTTTCGTATATAAGATAGGTGATATCTGTAACCCGGATTGTATGTCTGATTTCTCAGAATTCTCTAATGGAACAGAGAACTTTATACTGATAATATTAAAATGACAGAATTACTCAACATTACCATCAGAGGAATTATGTCACAGTTGTCGAGAACAGCTCTGACTTGGATGTACGAATTGCAATAGTAAGAACTGCTAAGATATCGTATAATTTCTCCAGAAAAGTTATATTAAAATGCAAGAAATTTTGCTCAGCAGACTTTGAAGAACCTTAGAGATTAATCTTTGCCATCTTGAAACATTCCAATTTACAAAATCGATTCTGTGAAATTAATGTAATCATTATTATCGATATCAATCATTACGAGTTTAGTATTCGGAAAACGTATTAAAAATCAATAAAATATATTTAAGTCGAAAACACACTTCCAGCAAAAACGGAGACATATTTTTATTATCGTCCGCATATTGAACGCCAACGACATACGGTGTCTCGTAAATTTGCCGGTATCAGGACGAGTCGAAAAACTCGAATATCAGTAGAGAACTCAGCGGCACTCGACTTCGACGAGGGGTTGAAAACGAACAGACGAAGAATGAAAAAGAATTCCGTCACGACCTCGTCCGCGCTTACTTTGTCCCGACTCTTTGATTTCTTCTCTTCGATGCTCCACGACTGAGAAAGAGAAAAACAGAGGGTGTCGGATAGAAACGGACAAGTGCAGTAGAAATGAGAGAAAAAGACGTATCGAGAGAGCGGGATGTAGAGCGAGAGGCTTCGCTTACTTCGGTACCGGGAGAGTGAGCGATATTTACATGCGATTTGCATACTAGTTGATCTCTATTGCTTCCATCTCCAACGACCCGGCAGGGGTGGCGGCGTATTCGCAACCCCTCCGTCAGATTTCATCCTCTGCCTCTCTTCCTCCCGTTGTTGCGCTCGCGATTCCCGACGAACCTCTCTATCGCTATCTCTTTACTTCACGACAAGTAGTAGTAGCTTTCACACGTTCAGACCGATGACGAAAGCGAATAAGCGAAATCCTTAACACCGAAACGAATCCGCGCGACGAAGGAGTTCGGCGTTCTTCGAATCCTGCCGTTGCCTCGTTATCGCTCGTCTTAATGAAGTGTCCTTCCCCACGAAGAGCACTAAGAAGAGCGAAATCTTTATTCCATTCTATCCCATTCTTGTGTTTATCCCAAGAAAGAATTCTCGATAACAAAAATGTTGCAAATGATCAAAAATGTTGTAACTAAACCTTCTTCATCCTCCTTTATTTCTCTTAATGTCAAACATCGATATCATACTTTTTACGTAATTGTATAATAATATATACTGTTAATATATAACTGTATAATATGTTGTCATTACATTTTCCCAAATGAATTCCGATATTTAATTAATTAATTTTAATATAATATTTAAATCTCAAAAAAGCTTTTAAAATAAATGTATAATAACTTCAATAATTACAGATTTCGTATTAAATATTTCTCTTAAAATATCAATAAACGATTGCATTAATGACGTTTACACAGAACAAGAATGATTAACAAAAAGATTTTGAACGAACGCAAATTTTGTGATTATAAATTCCTCAGATTAAATGAAATTGTGGAAGCAATGTAATCAGTTCATATAAATATATGCTGGCTAATTATGGATAACCAGAGATCCTTTAAAAAGAATAAAAAAACGAAGAAGATCTCCAGTTAATGAACACAAGAAAATTTTAATTTGCTTTTGTCTCGAAGCCAGGCTTATGGCAAAGATAGAATTAACCAGAATAATCAAGAGAGTAGAACAAGATAAAATTACTAATAAATGTCTCGTTTCTTTTATCGTGGGAAGTGTTGCGATCTCTTTACACGCAATTTAACACATGAAAAAAGCGATTTTGCTTGAACTTATCTAAAAATTTAGACAAGTATAGGTTTGAAAATAATTTGTTAGACCATCAAAATAATTATGTATAGAAAATTCAAGCATAATGAACAAAAGTTTTAGCTGCAAAAAGTTTTAACATTCTACTTGAGCGTCTTACACAATTATTTTGATAAAAAATTGATTCCAATAAAATTATTTTCAAATCTGTAACTAGCTACATTTTTAGGTACTTCAGTAAAATTGTTCTGTAATGACATATACAATGAAGAATTGACACTCGGAAATATCCAATTATACAGATAGATCAATTCAAATCATTTCTGGTCAAAGAGATCTCGTATTCTGATTAATTCTATCTTTGCCATACGGGTTCGAGATAAAAGCAAATAAGAATCTTCTGTTCATTAACTAGAGACCTTCGTCACTTTATTTTTTTTTTTTTAAGGATTTCTGGTTATCCATAATTAGCCAGCATACATTTATATGAACTAATTACATTGCTTCCACAATTTCATTTAATCTGAGGAATTCGTAATCAAAATTTTTATACCTAACGACATGAGATAAAAAAGTGGATAAAAAAGTGAAAGATCTACGGGAGAAGAGCAAAGAAAGGAGCGAGAATGGGAACGAGGTGGGAATCTTTTAAGAAAACCGGACGCTCTGTGGTCCATTTAAGAACGTGGAGGGGCGATTGATATCTGGGCCTCGTGCCACTTGAGCGACCGCCGAAGCGCAGCGTCTAATTAACTCCGTGACTGTGTGGCTGACCCTGTGTGACCCATAGGATTGTTGCATGCCTCATGTGGCGCTTGTGTGCCCTAACACGCGAACGAACGCATCTACGTGTTGCATCGTTCGCACACGTAACGGACTGTTGGCCGCTTCATCGAGGATAGAGACATCATCGTGCCACCGATCCTACTCGTATCCCTACCTTAAAATACAATCTTTTGCGACCCTAAGTAAAAAGAATTCCCCTTTTGCTTACCTATATATTAAAACTATACATTAAAATAACGCGAGACGTATAGTCATCACTCATCACGCAACTATTTTGACGAAAGGAAAAATTAAAGTTTAATTATGAAAACAGAATTTAAATAACAACGAAATTCGTTTAATAAAAATTTTTTGTTCTCTTTCGATAATGTAAATGACGTTATAAATTAAAAAATAATCATTTCCCCTTAACAAAAGCGCGCGTGCTAATTATAAAAATCTGAATAAGAATTAATACGTAATGAATATGGAAAGTATCCTATGTATTATAAAGCGAGCGTTTTGGTAATCGCTGTCGATTTATGTCGCGTATCTCCCGTAAAGTGTGCGGATCGCGACAAAAATGATTGACAATACAAATTCCAGACTCGGAGCACGGCCGAGCGGTCGCATTTGCAACGGTGTCGGAAAGATCGACGTGCCGTATCGGTTACCCTCTCTGTGTGTTTCGTTAATTAAAACGAACGAGCGAACGCGCGCGCGAGCTGGTTAATTTTATGCAGGTGGCGCGAATCGGACCGGCGTGCATGGCTTTCCCATTACCGGCGCGTTTGCCTCCCTCTCGCGCCGATTGGTCATCGGTGTCACAAAACGATCATGTCCCGATTCCGTGGCATCACGGTATTGTTAAATATCGTCGCTTCTCCTCCTTCGAGCGCGGCGCGGATTTGATACGTGCCACAGCGTCCTGATGTTTAATAAGCGGGCGGACCACTCTCTGTTTTTCTCTTTATCTCTCCCTCTCTATCTCCCTCTCCTCCCCCCTCCCCCCTCTCCCCTCTCTCTCTCTCTCTTTCCCCGATTTAATAAAATTCCGGAATATAAATTATCGCGTGTAAAGCAACGACCGGAATTTATCGTGCCGAATTACAACGTGCATGACGAATTATCGACATTATCGACGTAGATAAATTTGCGAGTCAAAAGGAGCATACAAATTCATGTTTTGCGCTGCTGAACGCGAAATATATTTCTAGCGAGCGATTCATTGTTTTACTTCCGTTTTTTATTGTCCACGAATATCACGATGCGCCGTTACGAAAGGATGATACGATTTGTTTTGCTTAAGTTCATGAAAAAAAAAATCCCGATGGGTATACCGCTTAATGTGCCGGGAAAACAGTGATACACCGTTTATTGCCGACAGCTCGGCGGAATTTAGAGTAGGAGTGGCAATGCCAGATATACAAGTACATCGCCGTATCATCATCTCCCTGACATTTTTATTAAGCACTCGGAAACAAAGAATTCTTATCCGGGTTAAATCTTCGCGATTTTAAATTCAAATTGTTTCCCATATCTAAAAGAGTTCACATTTCGTTACGCGTTTACGCGACTCGCCCATGATTTGAGCACTCCCGACAACAGCAAAGAATGTACCAATTATGCGAATAGCAAGTGTTGAAAATTCGAGAGAGAGAGAGAGAGAGAGAGAGAGAGAGAGATATTTAATTGCATCATAACATTATATTAATACTTAACATTATACCTTGATAAAATGTACTTGTAAAATCATTTAACGGTGTAGTTGAGTAAATAGTAAACAATAAACTTCTCACTAAATACTAAAATAAAATTTACGAATTATTTTCCTAATCTTTATTTAATACAAGAAATTTATTTTAATATGACGTAAAATTACTGTTGCAAAATCAGAATAATGTATCTTCAATGCGAAGTCTTCCGGCAATATCCGAGCAAAAATATTCACCGATGGCGGTTGTTCTCGAATCGAACGCATCGAGGCTACACCAAGCCGGCGCATTTTATTTGATTCTTTTTTTATTTTTTTTTTATTTTTTTTTTTTTTTAGAAAAATTGTTTTGCGCTAGGGAGAACGATTTCAAAATTCCAATCGGTCGTAGTGAGGAAACGCGACCGACTGGGCATCGAGAATGTGTGTGTATGTGTATGTATGCAAGTACGGGGGATGATTTCAATGCGGAAAACAGGGTGTGGCGCGTGAGAGCTGGCTCACCTGAAACAACACAACGTTTTCAGATCGCTGATCCCATAAGCGTCCACGTTTGATCCCACTGTTGTTTTGTCGAGCGCGCGCTCTCCCGCTCGTTTAATTCGCGAAAAACTGTAGCAACGTTCTTCGATTTTGAGAGGAAGCATCCAAGCGTGAAGTATCCAAACCTATCATGGCACGTTTTATGTATCGATACGTCTCTACATCTGATTACAAAATATTTGCAAATTATAAGAATAATCCTCAAATATCGTTATGTCGAATCTCTTTCTAATTTCTAAGTTTGTTCTAAGTTTGTAAGTTTACTATTGTTTGATGCGTAAGATAAATGTTTTTAATTTAATACGACGTGATAAAATTTTCCATGATAATTTGAAAACACTCTCGATTTACTCGAAGTGCAATGTCGTCGTTAAAAAAATTATTTTAAAAATCATCACGTTCCCCATCGCGTCGATGAAATAAAAAAAATTGATTGTGAGAGGGAGAAAAGGAACGTGACGTTGGACGAGACTCGTCAACTCGTGTACAATGGTGGAGATATATCGTGTCGTAATATGCAAAGCGGATCGGATGTACCCAGCGGGGGGTGAAAGCGGGAGCCAAGGGGTGATTAGCGGGACAAAAGCCGGCGCCGCTACAAGTGGAACCAAATTGGTAGAAAATTGATAATCAACCGCCAATATCAACCTCCATTGGGAGCTGGCGGTCTTCGTTCTTGAGAAGAGAACAGAGGGGAAACATTATGGAGGAAATATACATATTTTCCCATGCAATAAAAATAATAAATTTGTCATAAAAGCATCTCGTTTGTCATATAAAGATCTCTAAAAAGAATTACGTAAAAAAAGTATTCCTTTTGTTTCTAAATAAAATTCTAAAAATGAAATAATTATTCAGATATACATATATACATATATAAATAAAAGATTTAACGCAATCTTTTTTAATCCTACACCATTTATATAATTCCAACACCTAATATATATATATATATATATAAAATTAATAAAAGTTAAAAACAATTATATAATTAATTCGTGATAATGTTTAAGATTGACAAAAAGTTATGCTCTTAGCTCGCTGGTTATTAATTAGCGGTCGCGAGTTAAAGTCTTGTGCGGGCGTGTCGTGAATTTTAAACGATTCGTCGGGCATCGAGTTATTTCAGGGAAACTTAACCGTGCAACATTGTCAAGCCAAGGAACGTTGAAAGCAATCACAATCGAAGGAGAAAGGAGAAAGGAAAAATTTGAAAGGAAAAATAAAAAGGGATCGAATACGTCGCGCGTAAGAGACACTTCGTCGAAGCGAACTGTGCGGCCGTTCTGGTGTGAATGGAACACGTGTACGGTGTCACATCTATCTGAAAAGTTCATCGTTACTGGAGGATCCTCTCAAAGAGTTTTCTAGAATGCGAGCTAACTTGACGGGCACACGGCGCGTCGCGAGTGTGTAATCGAAAGAATCGTAGAGCACTTTTCTCATGCAAATACCCGACCGATGCGGGACGTGGGGCGCGAGAAGACGGCGAACTTTTTCTTTGGTCCGCTTAAAACTCCGAACTTAGATCCTTTTAAATTTAAATGCTTTCCCCGCCGTCGCCATTCGTGGGCCTGCTTGCATGTTTTACCGTCTCGAGATGGCTCGTGAAGGTGAAGCAGATAGTAATAAAGAACAGCACGAGAAGAAAGATGAGGGACGCGAACAGATAGGCTGGCGAAAGTCAAGAAAAAGTAACTGAGCCTCTTTTGCGCTCGATAAGTATCGCAAAGAACAGTAATTCGCATAGAAAATAAAAAAGTTCACTCATCATTTTTTATAAATAATTTTATAATTTACGAACCAGAAAACGCAATGTTATTTAATAAAAATATTAAATACATTAATGAAAGTACTTCCCATCACTTGTAAAACGCTACGAATTAATTCCAACACCTAATATAATAACATATAATACTGAATTACTCGAAATTAAGAATTACGTTTAATAATAATATTAATATTAATAGCATATAAAATATTGATATTAATAATTTCAGAATTAAAGATGTTATATTTGTATAACTTGATGTATAACTTGTATGTCAAAAGATTGAAATAATCACAAGCAACAGATGAAAGAAGAGTAAGAAAAAGAGCGGCTGTTTGCTAACGCAAGCATAACACGTACGGACAGCGAGAAAGTGGAAGAGACGAGTTATTAAAATGTAAATATGAGAATCGACAATCTGTAACGCATCTAGTCGCGTTAAGCGCGTGTGCGCTGCTGTGTGGATAAACGTGTCGCGAATGTACGCGAGAGTACGATGACATCCGCAAATGGGCTCGACAGAGGACTTAATCGAACGGATTTTTCTCACGCATAATTCCCCATCATAGCCGCCAATGTTGACGCCCTTTAGGCGTCGCAAACGCGGCTTATACGCACCGTAATTTCTCGGGATAACTTTTTTATCATGCAATTTTCAAAGTGTTAACTTTTCAGAAACTTCTTTTTTTTCTACATTAAAAATTGCATCATATAAGTAATATAAAATTTGATATTATTTTTTTGTCATATTTATAACGTAATGTCTATAATTTTTTTCATAAAATCATAGGATAATCATCATCTGACATTAATAGCGTATCAATTGATATCCATTTCCCATATCCAGGATCAACAGGATCCTGCTAATCTGATAGTCTCTTGGAATGCCTCGGCAAATGCTGGAAATAAAATTCTGCTTCTGTTTTTTTACGGAGACCGCCATAAATTCGTGCAACCGATTCCACGCCCGCCTTCCTTCTCTCAAGAAGATTCTTTCTCTTCCTCCGTCCCGTCTGTTAGCAGATTTATGGGCTTATAGATTCTTCTTCCTCTAAAAACCTCCCTGAAATTTCACGGAGGTAGAGTTCCGCCCTGACCATCGGCCATTCCACCCTTATTTACCTCTTTTTATTTTCTACGATTTTCTCCGTCGTCATCCTCAATTCTTCTAAGTGTTTAGTGCTACGTAGATGCGAATTACATACGCGAGAGTAGAATAAGCATAGATTTATCCGTTTTGAATTGTCAAATTTTTCAATTCATTTTTTATTTAATCCTGATAAGTATTCTATACTGAACTTTTCTGTAAATTAAAAATGTTTCGCATTACCTATTAATTTCGTATTTCTCTTATATTATACTTCTATATATATTTGCATCGCATGGACTTTGATACTCCGAACGTAATTACGTCCACCGGAATGGCGCATCTTTGACGAAGTCGAGAGCGAAAATCGTAATCCCGCGGGATGACAGCAACCGCAGCCGGTTCCTTTCCACGCTCGCCGAAATCTCATTCTTCGTCCCCTTGGCGGCGACATCCTCTGGCCCCTCCGAGCCCCCGTAGCAACGTGGCCAAAGGGTCTCTTTACCATCTCCTTCGCACTCTTACCCTCCTACGTCACTCTCTCAGTCTCTCTCTCCCTCTCTTCGTTTCTCCGCGCCAGCGAGCGACCGCGATGGCTCATAAATATTCAATGGCCACGCGGCCAAGATAAACTAATTAAAACTTAGATCTCGGTAGTCACTTTAGATTTTTACTTACACAAGAAGCATTTCAGCGTGGCTGCTCGTCGCTCGGAAAAAAAGTCTACACGGTCCTGTCCTTTCGAAGCCGCGAATCCGATTCGACTTCTCCGTGAATGCAACGCAGAGAGGGAGGTAGGCACGATGACAACGCAAGGAGAGGACGGACGAAAGGCGGTTTGGCAAAAGGAGATGCAAAGAAAGCTTTACTCTGTACTTCTCATTAAGAAAACCACGCTCTTTCTTTCCTCTTTCGTCGTTCAAGGAAGCGAGAGCCGTTTCTTAGTGCTCCGTGAGCACCTTTTTTTCTCGCAGACGCGAAATCTTAACGGGTGTCGAAAGGGAACGACAAAGAAACGTAAAAGTCACTGCTTTTGTTGCAAATTCTCACTTTGTGTCATCATAACACGTACCATATATCGTATGCAAATAGCTTCTTTCTCTTTCTCTTACAAATGACTATATAGATAAGACAGAAGACAGTTTTGCTGCAGTAAAAATTTAATTACGTACAGATCTGAAAATGATTTTGTTAGATCGTCAAAATAATTATGTAGGACTCAAACCAGTTGTTAGAATGTCAAAACTTTTTGCAGCATTACTCATCGTGCTTGAGATTGCTCTACTCTACGTAATTATTTTAATAATCTACGTAAAATTATTTTCAAATCCGTATTTAATTAAATTTTTAGACTTCTTTCTTTCTTCGTTTCTTTTCGTATTTTTTTCACGCAAGATAATATTTCAGTAGAAAATAATTTCTCGAAAGAGATGGTGGATCTTTGAATTATTCACACATGTTCTACGTACATTAATAATTATTTCATCACATTACTTTCTATTAACTTTCTAAAATAATTTTTCACTTCCGATTGCCATCCAAACTCCAGACAATCTTTGGTCCCGCAATCTCTTTTTTCTGTTCGCTAGTATTTTAATTCGTCGACCGTGTTTTCGCGTAACCTCCTCAAAGTCTCTCCCTCCAGCGACTCTCTCTCGTCTGACGCAACTTATTTTTTCCTCCTTTACTCTGAGCCAGGTTTACTTAAGATATTAAAGCGCTCACCCTCTTGCCGAAGCTTTTCTTCCGTTTCCCTTTTCACTTAGTCTTCTTCTTTCTACCGATAGTCGGTCTTCTTCATGGCATTCTTCCGTGAGAATTCGGAAGCCTCCACGCTTAATTTGTAAGCAGATTTTTGCACTAATCAACGGATTTAAGGAGCTCGGATTGTCTCGTAGGCAAAAGAGAGAACGAGAAGACAGTGACACCAAAGATAGGGGACAAGAAAGTCATTTGAATTTATTTTAATTATCCTAACGAACAAGTCTCGAGGAAGCCTTAACGAATTATTTGCTCGAATATGATTGTGCAGAATTTCTAACGAAGGATCGACCGATCGTCGCTTCTCTTTAGGGTCCCTAATGTTCCTCCCTCTCCTCCCTTCCCGTTCTTTCTTTCATCAATCATCGACAGTGGAATGCGTGATTCATAAATCGATCGTTTTTCATTTCAATGGAAAAAAATTTGGCCTAGATACAATGATACAATATTTAGACCATGTTAATATATGAAACTATCGAAATGCAATAAAATTTTTCTAAAATTGTAACCGTACATTTAGAATCATTTATTGTATATGTATTATCTCCATTTTTTATCACAAATTTTTTTCATTAAAGAATATGGCATGCAACAATTTTGCATATAACAAAAATCTTGCATGCTACAAAATAATAGCAAGTACTGATCCATGTCGTTTCTGCTTCTCCCCCGAAAATAGATAGAAACGTATATACTCGAGATAGTTTGTCGGCCGCTTTTACGGGAGAACTGCGTACGACGTATAGAAAACTGTGACGTATAATATGATAGATCGCAACGATTCTTTACGGACCTCACCCATTGTGTTCTCTCCATTGCGATCGACTAGCGTGACCAGCGCGCGACAGGGTGACTCGGCCTTTTCTATGCTACAGAAAAATCCGAGGCCATACAGAATAATCCGTCTGCATAAAGTATAATACTAGCAACATAAAATGCAACTTATCTCGCATTTAATCTTTAATCTTTAATTGAAACACCTCGTTTTATGCTACTTTTTGCATTATACATTGCCATATTTTCAAGCAACAATTATTATCAAAATCATATATTTTATAATAGAAATTATATAAATTTTACATATTATACACTGATATAGACATTAATATACGTCTAATAACAAGTTGCAGTATATTTAATGACATGAGTTACTAAAGTAATTTTTCAAATAAAAAATATAAAGATCAATGGGCGAAGGTCTACATGAGAAAAAGAACAGAGAAAAATTTAAATACTACTCGAGAAACAATGTACAAGATATTCTTAAGAATTGTACTGCTAAAGTTACGAGTAAAATGTCAACATGATCTTCGTGACTGCACTGCTCTAGTAGAATTAATTTTCAATTATACATCTCATTAATATCGAAGCAAGCTAAGACGGTCCAAAAAGTAACGCCTGGTGTGTAAATCTATATCCATCCTACGCGGATCACATCGTTAGAGTTGTCTCGTGCCGTGATTCATCCGACGCAGGCCTCGGATATAGCATCGAACTCGCACACGCGGCCGATTTCCCCGTAAAACGTGCACGCTCTGACGTCGTCCTCTGGTGTGTCTGACTGTGGGCGGAGTGGGTTGCACATTTGCAATGCAAACGATAACACGGCGTATCGCACGAAAACGTGCACACAGAGACGCAGCCGGACGGACGTCGGAAGAGAGAGAACGAGTGGCGAAGTATCGAGAAAAGAGAATTGTCACCCTCTCTCGAG
>NW_011627736.1:2533814-2583722 GCF_000204515.1 Acromyrmex echinatior | reverse complement strand
TTGTTCCTTTTTCTCGCGCCTCCTCTCGCGCTGCCACCGCCGCGGATGGATCTGATTATCGGATGGACCACCTCGATGAAGTTATTCGCGATTTCCGTAATCTGTCTGGATTTGTCTCGGTTAGGAGATTTTACAGCTCGTTTTATCGGGATTATTTCGCGTAGTCGTGATGACGCATATTGTATCGCGCCATTATCCGAAAGGGATGCCATCACGTTTTATTATTGTCGATTAACATATTTCTATCGTTGCCGGCCTCGAAAAATTTTCTTTAATCGCCGTGATTTCGACGTCTAAATGAGTACTTTTTATATAAAGTACACTTAAATCTATCCTAAGAGAAAACCTCTCAGTTTCTTTACTCATTATTTAAAGAAAAATAAATATAAAGTTGGTTTACATATAATATTTTGGATCTTTTAGTTTTTTTCATCACTATAAATAATATATTGTACTTTGTTCGGTTACCAAGGTTTTTCTTTCTTTCCTGATTCAAATGTGTGAAACCTACAAGTGCCAGTTTGCACTTCTTTTATATTCTACTATCTATAATTATATATATTTAAAAAGTATAAAATAAATTATTTTATAAAAAAAAAATTCTGTTTTCGCATTCCCTCGCTCTGCAAGAAAGAGAACGATGTGCCCCTCCCTTTCCCTCTTCAACATTTCTCAGACGCGCACGGAAACTTTGCGCCCCATCAATCAACGGGAGAACAAAGTACAAACTTTTTTCTGGCACATACCACATTTCATTTACGCCGACCAGCGACGGTATCTTACGATCTCTCTGCGAAACGGTGCTGCGCCACAGCCACGCGAGTTGAACCAAGCCGGCCCAACTACGAACCTGCAGGCAACCCCTTACGGCCCCGTCATCCTTCATAGCTACACTTACGCAACCCTCTTGCGCGATAGAGGCAAGCGGCAAAGTGGCAGCAACGTCGAGGTACCGAATACCGTTCCGTGGCACGCGGAACACGGAATATCCGTTTTAGAAATGAGCTTACTTTAAGGCCGCCCGACAACCCTCCTTCGTACGTATATACGTGGGATCCCTCTGCGCGATGGAGATCGGTAATTAATCATTTAGGGCGGTGGTCTCACGAGGGGGTGGACGCTGCTACCGAGGTTGGAATAGGCTAGGGATGGCACGGATCTTTTCGCGAGCGATTTTCAAACTCAGAAAAAGTAAACTCAGATCTCTTTTAAATTTTATTAATTTACTGGCAATTTAATAATTTACTAACACACAAAACTATAAATAGAATAATCCTGCTTCTTGAATAAGGTAGTCACTAAATTTTCTCACATATGCAACTAAATGAAAGATCAGAAAAGTATGTTTTATATATATATATATATCTTTCAACTTTAATTCTAATTATTCAATTCGTGTATTCAATTGTAATTAATTATATAATTTCAATAATAAAAAATGTGTCAAGTTTTTCATTTTAATTATTAATTTTAAAAAGGAACATGGATATGTAATACAAATGATTGATCAAATCTGGGTTAAACGCTCGGATCGAATCCATTCCTAGCAAGCAAATAAAAGGCCAACCTCTAGACGAGTGTGCACGAGGTAGGAAACGCCAAGTGGCTAGCGTTGGACTGAGATTGGCTCGAGCCACGCACAGGCATATATACGAAATCAGAACTTCCTCGACGCTTTCGTGTCGACGTCGCAGTATCATACGTATGTGGAAAGTTTAGGGCCTCTTACGTACACACAATAGGACTTGCTTACACACAATATGCAAACGATCAAAGTTGTTGCGTATTGATCATGATGGAAAGTCTACGTTGGTTGACGTATCACGCCTCGCGAACAAATCAAACTGACATCCACATCTTTCGAAGATGTACGCAATTACAACTCGTTTTCTTTCGACATTATAAGAGTTGATATGTTCCTCGTTTTCAAAATGTTGGGAAACTATGAATAAAATTTATTTTTACTTTTCTTCAAGCTCGCTCTCTTTAATTACTTATTTTAACGTAAAAATAAAATAAAAATCTTTCGAGAAATTATAAAGCAAATAAACTTTTAACCCTCCCTCACTATATAAATTAATCCATAAATTATACAACACATACACACACACATATATATATATATATTCTCTAAAACTTTAAAAGTAAATCTCATTCTAAAAAAATGAAATCTCACTTTTAAAGATTGAAAATTGAGTTTACTCTTTTTCAAGACGGTCTCAATTTTTACTCTTTAAAATGAGATTCCACTGCAAAGAGTTTGCAGTTTTTATGTAGAAATATATTTATGTAGAAATATATTTCATTCAAGATATATATGTAATAATGAGACTCTTGTATTAAAAATTAAATATTCCAACATCAAAGATTTCAAAGCGCATAATGATAAAAAAATAATATCAATTTTTTGTCGTCTGTTTTCCACGAATAGATAAAAATTCTACAAGATTGTATAACAAAACAGTCAAAATCTATATATTATTTATAGATTTTGATTATATTGACACAGATTCCAGCATATACGCGCAATGTGACCAACACGATCTTGAAAGAAAAACGAATACGCAAAGTGACGGTAATGTTTCTCCGAGCTCTTTCCTGCGTAATGGAAAGGTACGTTCACGCTAAGTACTATGGCGGTACATACGTACTACACATACGTAAACCGTGTATCCGACGTATGTTCCAGTCGTTATCGCAATCTCGACCCCGTTTGATATAACAGTCACTGTGACGACTATCGTCTTCCGACACGCAAGGCCACCGTCGCAGCCGCCGGACTTTGCAAACTCGCGAGGGTCCGCTATAAAATTGTTACAATGCGTGGAGTAACTAATGGCGACGGTGATAACGCTGATCGGTATGGTAGGTAGAAACGGCCATGTTGCGATACATCGCAATGAACGGTGAACAGGAAAACAGAGAAATAGTTATCTCGTCGTAATATAGCCAATCCTTTGTCATCGCGACATTTACGCGTTAATGACGTTTCTCAAAAATGGTTCATTGCGCCACTACGTGCTACAACGGAAATATCAGTTACGAGTGCAATTAATTGAAAGCCGCACGTGATGGGAATACATTATGCTTGAGTTAAGTGAAGAGATTCTTTAACAGATATCCTGGTATAATTGTGAGAATTAATCTTTCAGAAACGCAATATTCATTATTATAACGTTACATGTGGCATTTATGATTGTTCTATATATATCACGTAAAGCACTTTACATTGATTATGTGTGTTAACAAAGTATATATTAAATCACTCTACATTATAGTACATTAGTGAGCCTTCTTTTCGTTGCAAAAAATTATATAAACAAAAATGAACAAATAATAAAATGCTGGAATTAAAAATTATATTGTTAATTAATATTTCTCTCTCCAACTGATTTAACACACCGTTTGAAAGTTGTGTAATTTGTACACTATGACTGCAGGCAGAAGAGTGCACTGATTCGCGAAATATGCAATTTATTTGCAGTTTGATGAACCAATATGCTTCGATATTTAAATCATTTTCCTACCTATATTTGTAAAAAGTTTGTACTAAAACTGCTTTTCTAAACTCCTAACAAAAGGGAATTAGCGTAAATTCTAATTTTTTTCTTTATTATTTTAGCTATATATTCTTTATCCTTCATCTTAAATAATTCGGTCTTTGACTATAATTCTCTTATTTTGCTCACGCATGACCAATCAAACTCATAAATAAAGTTATTCAGCGGCAGAGGAACAGTAAATTAACGCGAGGATAGCTCTAATTAGTTGCCAAGGAGTCGGAAGGGTCGGTAAAGACGATATGGGATGACGGTTAGATTTCCTGACAGAATTCATAAATGCGACCGCGATGATCCGGGACAGTTAGGAGGTCGCTAACGAGTGTTTCCTCGCGAAGATCTATCCTTCAAATCCGAGCGATGTCCCTGGGGCTGCCATTATCGTTGACTTGGTCGTCTCCGCCATTATCCACCATGACTACAGTACCCCGTAGCTACATCCTCCCTCTAGTCGTCCACCCCTCCGAATCACGGCCCTCCTCGTTAACCTCGAAACGATCGTTTCGAGGGCTCTCTCTCCCTCTATCCTTCTACGAAGCCCTTCTACTCTTGCGTTTTGCTCCACCTTCGCCCACCCTCTTCTGCAACGCACAAATACATTTAGTAACGTCAACGCAGGAGAATCCGAAAGAGGGTGGCCTCCCGAGAGTATTCTAATGAGCGCGAGCTTGTCTGATTTGTATAAATACATGCAACTATCATTTTCCTTAGAAAACACTGAAATAATTTTTCTACATTCTATCATACTTAATGAACGTAATTTTTTTTTAATAAAGACACATTAAAATATAATAAAATTTGATAACGGCAGTATTAATTAAATAAAAAAAAAAGTTTAAGCTCATAAACATTTAAAAGAGTTCGAGTAATCGCCTTTGTTACCGATTACATTTTTTTTTTGCGACCTTATAGATTTTCAAATATCTACAGAACCTTAATTTCGTTTACGAATCTTTCGAAAGACCTTTTTCTTTCCCAATGCATTCGCACGGACGAAACAGCAACCGAATATTTTTTTTCGGATGTATTTTCTTTTTTTAACGCAAACTCGCATGCGGTATTCCGCGGCACGCAAACCGATCAAGTTTGCCTGCCGCGAAAACAAGCTGCTCTTGTTTTCGCGCGATGATCAGTCCACCGTGAATCGCCTCCATCTCCCGCATCTCTCCCTGTTTTTGCGCGCAGAGAAACAACAGTTTCGACGTTCTCTCAACGATAACAAAGGAACGATGAACGGGCCGGATCCGTTCATTTCACCGAGTCGTGAAAAAATATACTTTCGCCGACGACGAGAACGACGCGAAATATCTGAGGCGTGCGAAGCACAGTTTACATCAGAGTTCCATGTTTTCCCGGAAGGTACAGCCACGAAGTTACAAAAATTGCCATCGGCCAACTCCGAATACCACTCGTGTAGGACATATTATTTTACCCCATTTAATCGGAGCATGCTTTATTTTTCTTAAAAATGCCCACGAAATATAATGTCGATTATCACATCTGGAAAAATTAAAAATCTATAATCGCATAATTTTTCTCCGTGAAAATAGACGGTGAAAAATTTGTATGCTTTTTGCACATATCACGCATGCGATATTAAAAACTATGGCGTTTGATGGGAACGCATTGATTGCGCCGCGCTTCGCCACGGCACGGCGGTTGGCGATTAAACGTTGATTAGAACTAATTATCGAGCGGCGCGCATTTACAGAAGATCCGTCATTTATAATTCCCCTCGGAAGGAGGAGGTTTCCCATAAGATTCGCCTCGGAATTCCACATGCGGACGCGCGCATAGACACGCACTGGAAAATCCACGCATTCGATAAACGCACGCCGTACGTTGAACTCATTCGCCATATTCATCGACGAAGAAGGGGGCAAAAACCCTGAAGAGCCTATATCACGGAAAAGTTCTTTAGTAACCTTCTAAACCCTTGATTAAAAATAAACGCGCGGGAAAGGACCGAGGCGACATCGAGGAGGAACGACAGAAACCACGCGCTAACTGATTATTTCATCTCATCATCGCGTTGTTTGCGCCGTCTAATCACAGGATAGACTGCATTCTTCCGAAACGCACGTCTTCCTATGATTTATCAGAAATTTCGCACGACTGCGTGCGGACGTGGCGCCTCCTCGTAACGACTTCCAATTAATTATCTAATTAACTTCCAAGTAACGGTAATGCTGTTTGTCCTGACACAAAATGCAGGTAAACGCGATGTGTGGCGTATCGTGCGGAAAAAAAGGAGTTACGTTTTTATATAGATGCTTCTTTTAATGAAGGAGAGAAACGAGATCGCAACAGTTCTTAATGTTACAATAGTCAATTATTTTATTCGCAATTAAAAAAGCCTACCTAATCTCACATAAATTTTGTCTAATCTCACATAAATAAATTATTTCTATTTCTGTTAGCTAAAAGATTAAAATACCTATCACATATAGAGTATAAAAAATTATTATTTACTTATGTAGGCATTTCGTATGCTACGAAATAAATTTAAGAAAACTTAAACAGAATTATAAAATATAAATTTTGCATTATCTCAAATAATCACAAATCGTATTATTACAATTGTCGGAACGCAAATCCTCCATACAAGGAGGATTTCCTCGCAATCGCGATCCCAACTTTATTCACTTTAAATCAAAGTTCCATGATTTGCATCATCTCTGAGGAAAAAAAAAACGAGGATTTTTCGCGAACTCGGCGTGATACAACTTCGTCGAGATGCACCCTCTGAGGCTGATCCCGTACAAGAACGAGAAACGAGAAGAAGAGGACACGTCGTCGTCGGCGGACGGTCGCGGTAGAAGAAGTAGAAGAGGAAAAGGAAGAAGAAGTAGCGGGGCGGAGACGGAACTCCGTCGTAAATCACCGACAGTACGGAATAACTGGCAAAAGCGCGATAAATCAGGGATCCCCGGGCACCGAATTAGGAAATTGCCTGCTTAAAAACCGCAATGACGTTAATCCCGGCGTGCCAGCCAGCGAGCCAGCCAGAGAGCTGCCGTTCGACGCGCGTATATATCGGCAATCCGGAAAATAAAACTGATTCGGCCAAGGAGCGATTCCTGGGTAGAATAATGCAGAATAAAATCAACGTAACTCAATCGCGCTTGTCTTTCGAGATCAGCCTCCCCGTCTTCGCCATTGATAAATGTACGATATACACCACGGAGTACCTGTATACGGAAGTAGCTCGTTTTTCTAATTTTCTGCGTCTGTGCTGCGGGTACATTTAGGAAAAAACGTTGTTTGGGGAAGTATCCAAGACACTATGGTGATATTCGATTCGAACTACGGTCTCATGAAAACGAAATCTCACGCCAGTTCTCATGCTGACAAGATCCCAAGGAAAGATAATTAATATTTTTATAAGATTATTCTCAATTACGTTTTTCAACCTGTTCTTAGCCAAATTATGAATTCTTTTTAGAAGGTACAATAAATCTGTTCGCGTTGTTTGAAATTCTCGAAAATTATACTTAAAATGAGATAAATATATGCATATTCGGGCGATGGAGAGAAAAAAAGGCGAAAATATTTAGTGCAAAAAGTACAGACAACGCGAACAGACCTAAAGAACCTTATCTAGAAACTTCATATCTATTATTTACTAACTTCAACTTCATTTGTTTAAAGTTCTTTATTTATTAAACTTAACCCTCTCCTAGCAACATTAAAATTTCAACTCTCTTCCATCAGCAGTAAGAATCTTCGAGAAACAGAACAATTTTTTTATTATTCCGGATTATATATAAAAAAATTCTGATACAATTGTCAAAGCTTTAACAAAAAATTTTTACATTATATAAATCAGATTATATTTTCCTTATTTCTTAGAAATTAAATTTTACCAGAATTCACAACCAAAATATCAATGGTGTCTTTAAAGACCCCAGTTGTCGGCGGAGAATTAACAAAAGTAAATTCGCGAGAGAGAGAGAGAGAGAGAGAGAGAGAGAGAGAGAGAGAGAGTTAAATCTCTTAAATTCTATAATGACATTTATACACGTTCGTCAACGATCCTCGCGACCGTCGTTTCGAGAATTCGAAACGCATAATGCACAGCTGATAGACATCTACGACCGACTGTCGTGACATTCAATATTGCCAGATTTTCGATGTGATAATTGACAATGTATCTGACAGTGTATCTGACAATTGACCGGAATTAATGGCGACCCGGTGCACGAACCGATCGTCAGCCGGTCCAACTTCCCTTTCGGAATATGAAATGACTCGCTAATGAGTTTTGCCCCGCGGCAACGGGCCTAAACATACATAAACGTAAGCGAGCCGTGCCGGTGCGATGAGCGGTAAGCATAAGCGATCGGTAGCGACATTATACGACGCAGTATAATCGATTACGACGCAATCGACTACCGGCGTAAACGCGAGATATCCACGAGTTGGCGGGCCGCGGCAGGCCGGACCTGACGAGCACGAATGGACAGACGTTCCGCTTCGACGCATTAATCAAGTTATTAATTATGTAGTCCTCATGCTAATTGAGCCTGTAATCTGCTCGCGCTGCCGTAAAATATCCACGCCGATTTACGCGGGGTCGAGCGCGACAACAATACGTTATCATTGTTATTATCGCCATTCTACCGTAACGCATTCCGCTTCCGCCTTGAAATTACGACGCCTTGAATCTACTTTCTATAAAAGTGGAAAATGAGATTCAATAAGAGATGCCACGATGTAATTTTTTTATAAAACGTCAAAATTATATTTGATTTTTCTATTTATGCCCTGCACTTATATCTTTTTTTATCATCTAATAAACATTTCTGTCAATATAGATTAATTTTAATTTCGGTTTAATTTATTCTTTATCTTTTCCTAATTTTTAGAACTAAGGAGAAAAAATTAAATCAAAATTAAAGTTACATTGATAGAAATGAACATCAGTTCCCTATTCGATTACACCTATAATAAAATGCTAGATAAAATATTAATAACTTTTCAAAACTTTCATACAATGCTTCGTATATAACTATTAAACATAATCGCTTAAATTTCTGTTACAGAAGATAGCGACCAGGAAATGGAGAAAAGCCGAAAAAGCGATAATCAGCAGGCAAAGGATGCAAGAGGATATTCTTAACTTCGAGAACGAATTTATTCTTGCGCAACTTCTGTTCCACGATCGAGTTTAACAAAGTATCTTGCGTTTCGCTCGTATAATAAATAAATATTCCAACTCACTGGGAGCTCTTATCTTCCAGCAAAAACTCTATGATCCTTCGATAACCGCGATGCGAACTCACTAATCTGCGATCAAATTAATTGGAATGAGCATTTCTGCACATTGATAAAAAATGTCTGCCGAAACATGTCAGCTTCAGAACATTAATCAAGAACGAAACAAAAAGATAGAAAGATAATATTAGTGCTAGTCGGTAACAGTGGTCGACATCAAAGAACTTCCCCTTTCTTTCTCGTTTACAGTGATGTACTTAGAATTTTTAGATTCTTATGGGAGGTCTATTTCAGCCTTGTTAACATCAAAAATAATTTTAGATCTTTATGTTTTAAAATATTATTACTATTATAACAACAGTGCCAATGATTAAAAATAAAAATCTAATACAATTTTATAACGCTAAAAGAAAAGTTTCTAGCCGCAAAGCTCTTTAAAATAAATATGTTGCACAACAATGTGTTATAATAATACCAACCAAAAGGTTTAATATGCAAATAAGATCCTAATTTAATGACTCCATTCTTTAGAATATTTTTTAAATACAATTTTCTTTTAAAGTTAATCGCCCTGCTTATATTCTTCATCGTCACTATTCATTTCGCAATAGCTACGGGCCTGATCGGCTTGCTTCCCTTCGCCGACGTGATCGTTTTAGAATCCTCGGCGGCACCTGCCGTGCAACCTGGGGCACCGCACTCTGCACGTAAGTATATACGAGTAAGTATACACTTAGTCCCCGTGTGCAGGCTGCGTGCCGCGCGGAGAGGCCGCGCGGCTACGGTTATTACACGCGTCACGCGGCATTCCATACGGTCACGCACCCTCCCTCCTTCCTTCTCCCTCCCACGGAAGCTGCCGAAGGAGGGACTCTTATCGTCACCCTCTATCTTGTCAGCCATATGCAACCCCATTAAACCACTTGCGATGTGCCTTACATGACCCAAGAGCCGTGGTCGTCCATTCCGAGGAACAAGACTTGTACACGAAGCCAATCGCTAATTCTCTACTTTAAATATACGCAATTCGAGCTGGAAAATGCAAAACAATACCGATTACAGTTTTACAAGACATAAAAATATTCGAATACAAAATGAAACGAATAATTCACGAAAAATCATTACTGCACTAAAAAAACTGTTTTAAATTTTAATAAATCATTTGTTTAAGTATCAATTAAATATTTATTAAAAAGATAGGTTTATTTAGTATAAGAATCATTAATTTGATTTAACAATTACTTTTATATTAAATAAATATTTATTTATTGTAAGTGAATATTTAGTTGATACTATTTAAATAAATGTTTATTAAAATTTAATTTTTTTTTCAATACGTAAATAAGTTAAATAAATATAATATTTATAAACAGAAAAGTAGTCAATAAAGATGAAATAAAATATTATGCACTATAAAAAAAAAATCGTCGTAAAACCATCCTTCTCCTCGCTCTTTTACTTAAGCATGGGCGAAAAAATTAAGATCGACACCTGCGTCGCCTCACACACAACTTTGGCGAGATAGAAATCAAATAAAATTTCTTTTCATATTGCTCTTTCTTTCAAAAGAATTTTGGCCATTGATTATATGACAATCTAAATAATTGCAGAACAATTATTCGACATATTCAATGAAAAAGTATTTTACATTATGCTTGTATACTCTTGATTATTTAATATTTTGTTATAAAGCCACTTTCTTCACTTTGTGTGTATTCTATTTTATTTTAAGTATTCTCAATTATCATTTGTCAATTCAGAAATGGAATCAGATGTAATTACAATTCATTCCCCAAATCTTTTCCTTATCAAATTCTTAAATTCTTCTACTCTTTTAAGTTTCTTTTTGAAATTTAGAAAAATAAACACATATTTTAAAATAAAATGAAAATATGTAAAATTTTTTTATTTTATATAACATTTTCTTTCTCTGATTATGAATTTTTCGAGGAGTAAATTTAATACGAGAATGTAATGTGATCAGAAAAGATTTTTATGTTCAGTGATAATTTTTTTTATAATTTTGTGATTTTTACAAGCTTATTAATTCTATGGAATATTTTACAAAAAATATATCGAACCAAGAATGTTCTCGTTATGTCAGTAGCTAAAGTCATAACCGGAACGTGTCAAAGAGCCGTAATATTCCTCGAATATTATCCTTCTGAGAAGTCTAAGATCTCACCCCGAATAAACTTCGTCCGGTGAAATTTCCGAATTACCACGCGCGACGTGAGCAATTCCGTCAAGCTATCGGCCACCAATATCAAAAGTGAACATCGAGAAACGGCCGAACGATCTCTAGCATCTATCGAGAGGGAAGAAGCGAGAAAATTTTCTCAGCCGAGAAAAAGAAGATGGTCGATTTTCGTAGAGAGAGCGGTGGCGGAACGGACACGATATAGTCACTGATGGGCTTACATATATATGTATATATGTACATACATACGTACGTACATACGTACACCTCTCCTTGATATAGTGAGCGAAATCGTAGCGTCTTGAGGAGGCGGAAGGCGGAGAGAAGAACCGCCACCGTTATCAGCTCGCGGCGGGATTGGCCGAGCAGGGGGACGCGGGGCTTTGTCGGCGGCCAATGGCGTTCTGGTCTCGGCTTTTCAAGGATTCTGCCCCCCGAAATCCGGCGTGTCCTGTGCGCGACGTACACGCGCGCGCGAACATCCTCGATGTACACGAAACTCCGACTTTTCCAACCCCATGCACACATACATCAAGGCCGCTGCCCACCGGTCGCCAGGGTTCACCGTCGCCACCGACGGTCGAATGTCCAGCTATTTCGTATATTCCACCCTCGGCCAACCCCACGACGACCTCGCTCGTCGCTCTCCATCCGGTCCGTCCTTCCCCTTTCTTACGAGCATCTCTCCAGGAAGCATCTCCGATTCGCGCCACAATGATTCAGCTTTTTCTCCGCTTTCTGGAACTCCGAGGAAGCTCGAATGGTTGATGATGGCGGTAAGATGTTACAAAAGAAAGAAAACGCGACCTGTATAGCTTTCAAACACATTTCAGGATAACGCGAATAGAATTTATAAGTTTTTATAAATTTCTTAGTACATATAAACATAATTACTTGGATCTATTTTCCTGAGAATCAATGAAGAGTCGATTCATCTTTAATGAATTTATATTTTTCACGTACTTTATTCTCATTGCCAATATGTGAGATATATATTAATTATTAAAAAATATTGATATTTGCTTTGAATGAACTTATTTTATCATAGATATTATTTAAATTTTAAAAACATTAAAAAATTTGACGTTGAAAAGTTAACACTACATATGATTATAGATTTAATATTACAGATTTAAAAAACGCTGTATTATAAGATAATAATGAAAAATTATTTTGATTTATCTAATTATCATAGACTGTCAAAGAAAATTTATATCAAAATATTTAATATCTGATGTGCAATTTTTTTACAGTAGATAAGAAAATATCAAAAATTAAAATCGTTTAAGAAATTGGTAAGTGAGTAGAAATATAAGAGATGACAAAATCGCAGTTCCCACTTCAAGACACTTTCCGCCAGTTGCCACAACTGTTTCTCCACTTGCGGAAAGAATTATGAAGGCGCTGCGAGTGACATCGCGATGCCAACAACAATATATGAGAGCATCTTTAAAGACACCCACCCACTCTTATCTTCTAGAGTTCCCCGATATTTTCCACGGTTTCTTTAACCAGCTTTTTATCGGCAACTATGGATAAATACGAAAAAGCAAATATAGCAAAAGTATCTATGATATGATTTCTTGCAACGATTAAACAAGACACTGAAGAAGACGTCGAAACAGAAATATTTTTAACCGAATTTTCTAATATAACATTAATATAAAACGCAACAATAGGTCCATTGTGAAACGAATCGAAAAAATAACGCGGCGTCGTGCTCGTTAAAAATACATGCATCAATTTTTGCGTCATTAACGTATCTCTAATATCATATAACGCTCTAATATATTCGTCTTGGGGCATTAATCGGCTAAATAACTTTCACATCAGGTGTGTTTTTCTACATGGCGATCACACCGTTACGGTACGATCTGCGGCTTTTGTGTCCAATTAACGCTAAAGATCTCTCAAGACGGCACTCTCGGCGATACAGGTGAGCGATAAACGCGGGCTGTAAATAAGCGCGGTCAGCTGAGAGAGAAAGAGAGAGAAAGAAACGAGTCGCACGAAGGAAAACAAGACTATGCTATTGATAACATTATCATAAAAGCGACGTTAAATGGTCAGTCGCGATGTTACACCAACGCCACGCACCGCTGCTGGCGAACGACTCTATAAATGCGTTTACTTTGAGCCGTAAAAGCGCCGTACTTCGTCTGGCACCGTTAAACGTACATTGGCGGGCACATACGTAGCACATACACACGACACACACGTATGGATGCAATGTATACTTCGGTGTCTGTGTGTGTTTGTACGATGCAGGAAGGAACGGGAACGTCGACGAAGCACCCGGCGCTTTACGGTAAAAGCCCTCTTTGAGTGATCCGTTTATTGGTTGCTAAACATCGATATATTGCTTTCGGGGTTGCGCAAAGAGCCACGCTATGTCCTCCCCGTATACATATATATATATATATGTATACGGTAGGTACGTCTCTTTCTTTCTCTCTTTCGCGTGCGAACGAGTGTGTATGTATGTACACACATACACATACACAGACGTGTTTCATATATATATATATATATATGAAATACGAGATGCGCATATAATACCGTAGTCCCGAGCGTATCACGCTTTCTGAGCTTTTGAAAGCACCGCGACAACATCGCGGGTCGCCGGCGCGCCGTGAGGCGAATAAATATCTACGAACCTCCTCTCCGAGCAGATACTGCCGATTTCACGATAAATCCCGCGAAAATACCGCGTTAACACCTTGAGCCGTTATTTTCGCCATGCGTCCACCGCTAAATGTCTTTCAAACATGACCTTATTCAATCCTTTTATTATACCTCAGATGCTTGAAGAATATAAAAGTGTTTTCACCATATATTTTCCTCTTCCTCTTTTGTAAATTCTTTTTATAAATAAAGCAAGATGTAATCAAGATGTATCTATTTTTACTTGAAATTACGCAACAAACTTGAATTAATAAATGAGAATGTTGTGATATCTACATGAAGAAAAACAATTTTGTTGAAGATTAAAATTATTATATTTTATTGGACTATCTAAATAATTATATTAGATGTTCCAACGAGTTATAATGTTGTAGAAGTTTCTTACATTATTATTGTTATGCTTGAATGTCCCTAGAGAATTAGTGATAGTCCAATATAATTATCTTCAGATCTATATATCTTCAAATTTTTAGATATTTCAACAAAACCATTCTTTCCGTGTATTTATTTTAATATCTATTTCAAAAGATATCAAATACGATAATATTGCTTCTTTTGACCAAAGTACTTTAAGATATTCTGATCGTGTAACGAAACGTATCAACGGCAATTCACGCAATACACGTGTAGATTGCAACGTATGATGAATACACACGGATTTGCTGACATGTGCATGTGTGTACACTAAAGACGTGTCTTTAGGGAAGAGTGACGGATGATCGATTGACGATTTCTCGGGATAAAACATGGAATCAACGTGGCTTCATCTAGCTTCATCGAGACGTCCGAAGTTTCCCCACATTCATCATGATCTTGAAGAATGCCCTCGGTCAAAACATAAGGAAGAATAACCATAAGGAACAGATATAGATATCAGAAGATGGATATAACGATAATATATATAATTGTCTGTTTTGTAATATCTATTTCCTATTATCTTAATTGTAAGAGTAGAGGCTCTTAATTGTAAGGGTAGATAAAAAAAAAAGAAACAGTTTCTTCATTTAAACATTAAAATCATTTAAACATCAAAATTTTCTTCCATGATTAATAATCATTTGGAAAAGAATATGTGACAGCATTGTCATGAAACAAACATCTCGTATTTCATATGAATTAAAATCGTACGTATCGCGACATCAATATTATGCGGATCTTAAAATGCCCGAAAATCTTGGGCTCAACAGCAAGCCGTTACCGCAACGACCTCAAAATTTACATGAAATTGCTTATTAAATTACTAAGTTTTTTGGGATGATTTAATGGTACCAAAGGCCATTTGTCTCCTCGGCTTTTATTTTCTTCTTCCCTGTTAATAAAGCGATGCGGTTAGGCTTTACGCCCATACTTGAAACTTTACGGCATAATTCTCTACTTCCGCTAATTCCGCTAAACGAATTTACGTAACTTAATCGTGCATTTTCTCAATGAGCATTTCTTCAACTTAAAGGCATCCATCTTTATACAAATTTTGAAACCCATATCGAATCAAGTCTACAAAGATTCAATTCAAAAGCAAATTGTGCAATAAGTTCTGTCAAAGTGATGAGAAGGTCTTATCGGTCTAAACTTAATGCTTAAATAATATTTCGGTGTGAATTTATATATGCAGTTCTGTATAGAACGCATGGAAGTATTATTTAAGCATGAAGATCCAGCTCAAATTGATAAGGCTTTTTTTACTTTGAAAGAACTTATTGTATAATTTGCTTTTGAATTGAATTCTTTATTGTTAGTTGTGTATTCATATGCGGTCTAATATCATTTATTGTTGTTTTTTTCAAAATATTCTTTGCTGTAAATTTCAAAGGTAAACCTGCACAAAAATGAATGCGTATATTAATTTGAAAACATTTCTTTCTTAGGAGAACAACATGAAGTAAGGTATATATCATAGCTATAGAAAATAATAATGCTTTTTGTATATCACTTTATTATATATTCTAAAAACTTCAGTCACGATATCAGCTAAAAATATAAGAATATCGCCTGCAAATTTTTACACGCATTTTTTCCTCTTTCAGTCGAATCCATCAATATTGCGACGCAACATGACATCCGCGACATTTTTGTTTGAATACCTAAATACTGAGATTGTGCCATGGATGAAAACGAACAATCTTCCCTTTTCGAACAGTGCGGTATAGCCGTGGATAGTAATAATAGTAGCGGGAATATTCGACGGTATGTTATGCGCGGGTGTGCGCGGCTTTGCGGGAAGTCAGTTGGCAACATGTGGTTCGACGAACGCAATCTGGCACTGACATTTCGAATTAAACTTGTTGAAGACCAACCCTCTCCTGTAACTTTTACCAGCAGAAAGAGACAAAAAAAAGAGAGAGAGAGAGAGAGAATCGGTCGCCGAATATGATGAAATTTATGTGAAACCGGAGCGCCGAATTTGATAGATAAAATTTCCTATCGAGATCCAATCAATCGACAATAAAAGAAATTTCTTGATGGGAGAAATTTCGCGCTCGTTTTAATGGAAAAATTTAAGAATACCATAGATTTTCCGAATTAGTAGTTATCATATTGCAATTTTTAAGTCAAAAATCGTAGTGTAATAATTACTAATTCGAAAGCCCTGCTGTTGTATATAAATAAAAATTAAATTAAATTTTTATATTAAAACGAATGAAGAAATCTCGCATTAATTATATGGAAAATTGATCAAATGAATTCGTTTTCATATATGTGTAATTTAGAATATGTAAACAAAAGATGTAATAGATACAAAGCTCAATAATGGACAGTTTTTGAGTTATAAATCTCAAAAGTGCTCTATTTTAGATCTTTAATACAAAACAGCTCGAAAATTATTGATGTGTTTATTACATCTTTCGTTACATCACCTTATAAATTATAATATATAAATGTAAAAAAAAAAAATCATTTCAGTAAGACCAAATGTTTCATACAATTAGCACAAGGTCCTTTATATTACGATAATATTGTGGTTTAAAAATAAACCTGCAGAACATATTCAGTCAATTCGTCATGAAAATGCAGCGTGACGCCCTGCTACACGCGACACATGCAATTATCACATATAAATATCGAGCATTTGACCAGATTTCACGATAGTGTGCTTGACGTTCGCTCATATTCATTTTGACCAATGTAGATTAACTGTAATCTCGATTTAATTAACTCGTTATCTTTTTCTAATTCCCATTTCAATATAGATTAACTTTAATTTACTTTTTTATCTTTCTCTAATTCTTAGAAGAAGATAAAAAGCAAATTAACCTTTAGTAGGTAGGCCAGCACTCTATGCATAATTATATCTTAAAAACCAAGTTCTGAAAAAAGAAAATAAAAAGAACTGATTAGAAGTCTTAAAGTTAATTATTTTTATATTACTCTTTGTCTCATAAGAATATAAATAATATAAATTTAATTATACATACATGTTAAAAAATGTAATTATAAAAATAAAATTTGTTTAGGATTCTGAGCACTCCACTTATTAAAGATTAAATTAAAATTAAAGTTAATCTATACATTGGTATAAATGAACATACTTCTTATGCTACAATATAGATTAACTTTAGTCTTAGTTTAACTCACTTTTTATGTTTTTCTAGTTTTAAGAATAAGAAAAAAAAGAATAAAGAGTAAGTTAAACCAAGATTAAAGTTAATCTACATTGATAGAAATGAACATTAGAGAGCACCGGCTTCACGGTCTATCGCGAAAAATATGCGGATTCTTCCGCTTTCCTTCGACTGCAGAGTCGAGCTCGCGAGCACCAAAAAAGGGTTCTCAACGGCCGTTCCTCTTAGTCTCAGCTAAGCCGATATGCATTCATTATAATAAGAAATGGAAGGCGCGAGCGCCGAGTGAAAAGTTCGAACGCGCACCCCGGCTTATCAACTTCCTCTGAATTTTATATTATTTAAGGGGGTTATACTTACTCCCAGTTATCCCTGCATCCACTGGCATCTGCGCTCCTCTTTCCTCATCCCCCGATGACGCTATTCTCGTTGCGGCACGTAGACGCGGAAAGACTTCTCAACTTTTCCTTTTCCGATATGGCGCGCACAGACGAGGATACGCGATATTCGAGAAGTTCGTCGCAGTTCATCGCCGGAGTACTTGTTATCATATTTATCTGTCACTCTCGAATGTGAGACTTGTACGTGAACGCCATATTTATTCGCTATCGGATTCACTTTGCGTTACTCCGCGATTAAATTGAAAAACGCGACTAATACAATAATTAAGCCGTTACGTTTTAATGGCGGTCCCACGAGTCTTGTCTCGCGATTCCGCGTATCGTCCATACTAGCGCCACCTGTAAGCACACATACGCACCTAATAAGACTTAAGCAGGTCGATAACGTCTGTAATACCGACTATCGATTTGCGTGAAAGAAACCTATTTTTTATTCTCGCATTAGAAATTTTTGTTTTTATCAAATATTGAAAAACGAACATCTATTTCACTTCTAGACTCGTTCAGCTGGAAACAAACCTAAGACAAAATAATCTATCCAAGGCCTTAGGCCAGTATTCATAGTCGTTTCTTATTTCAAGACCGTCTTAAGTAATGTTTTAAGACGCTAATGCAGCTCTCTGACTGGTTCGTGACTTCTTAAAACATATTTAAGACGATCTTGAATATAAGATCTGACTATGAATTCCGGTAAATTTAAAAAGTATTTAAAAAATTTAGAAAGTATTTTAAAAGTAAATCTAAATGTATTTACATACTATATATAAATAATGTCAATATGGGCTGCGTTCAGAAAAAGCAGCTTTACAACTATTGTAAAATTCTTCAATACGATTGATTTACAGTTTGCACATTTAGATCTATAAGAAATCAAAAGTAAGAACCAATCGTATTGAAGAATTTTTACAACAATTGCAAAGCTGTTTTCTCTGCTGAACGCAACCAGTATAAAAATATATTTTAAAAATCATTTAATGCAAAAAATGTTTATTTAAAATAAATCTTTGAATCATGTATTATATCGATTTATAATTCTGAATCTCTTTTAACTTTATTATCTTACTTTTAAACTCTCTTTACAATCAACAACGCTGTAAATAAAACATGCAAATTTAAATTAACAATATAAAAAAAAAACAATTAGTACGATACCAAAAGTAAAAAGCATTGCAAACTGCGGAGTAAAGATAATACGTTCTGCACATTTTTTATTGAGTTAAGATAAACATCGCGCCGCCATGTAATAACATTACACTTGGTGCTTGTATCGACATCAAAAAATAGGCAAGAGAGAAAAAGTAATGCATGTGTGTTCATCGGCGGTATCTTTGCAGCACTACTTATGTCAAATTACATTACTTAATGCTGCAAGGCAACGATACAATCTCGTAATTAAAAAATCGTTATTCTCTCTCTTTTTTCGTTCGCTCCGCGTGGCGGTTGCGGCGATACGCAAAGTGGCCACGCGTATGCGTCCACCGTTGTAAGTCATAAATGACGTAAAAAAGTACCATAAATAACATATAAAATGTTTGCATGTAGAACATAGGGGTTAAATGCAGGTAACGAGGCATGCGAGTCATGTCGCGCGACATGCGGAACGTTTATCGCTCGCTGCGGTACACAAGTGACGTAAGTCGAGTCACACCAAAAAGAACATGTAGCAGCTCGTGATTTCATATCTTCGTGATTTAACAAGACACATTAAATCTGTATCTAAAGCTTAATAGTTCTTTGGTTGATTTTCCTTAATACGCGACGCATAAAACACCTTTTACAAGATCCCATTCCTTACTTGCCTTTCTTTTCTCGAAGACATTGTTAATAAGGTCGGTATTTATAGTAAACAGTCTTATTTTTAAGACTGTCTTAAGTACAATCTTAAGATCAATCATAAGCCAATCACGAAGTATTAATATATTATTAGGTATTGGAATTAATTCGTAGCGTTTTTAATGAAAGAATGTTATTTATTTCACATGAGCATTAAAAAATACATTAATGAAAGTACTTCCCATCACTTGTAAAACGCTACGAATTAATTCCAACACCTAATTAAGACATTATTTAAGATAATCTTAAATAATGTAAAATAAGAACTGACTATCCCCGATATTCATAGGCCGATATTTATAGTACATTCTTATTTCAAAATCGTCTTAAGTAATGTCTTAAGATGCTAATAGGACCCTCTAATTGGTTCGTGACATCTTCAGAATGTACTTAAGATGGTCTTGAATGTAAGAATCGACTATGAATACCGCCCATAATCAAATCTTATATTCAAGATCATCTTAAGTTCAATCTTAAGAAGTCATAAACTAATCAGAGGACCGCAGTAGGCACACAAAAAAAAACTTAAGCAAGTAAGCAGAATTGATCAATCACGGTAGAATCCGTAAGACCTAATGTAAGCAATAGCCAATCCAACATGTTGATTTTCATACTACTTACTACTTTAAGTTTTTTGTGTGCCATGGTCTTTAGTGTCTTAAGATATTACTTAAGACGATCTTGAAATAAGAACTGATTATGAATACCAATCTTAGCTAGTATAAAAAATCCTATTCATATTTGTTGACATTGCGATTTAACAGTTCAAAAATATTCAACCAAGCCGATAAAATATTATGAAAAATTTGTTTCATGGAAGTTCTCCAACTGCTAAAATTTAAACTGAAAACTTAAAAATTGACTCTCTTTTCTTCTCTCTATCTTTGGCTTGTAATATTAATTTTATATTTTATTATCTTAATTCACAATATAATTTGTGGTAATATTATTTCTGATTAAATCACCAGACTCTCTCTTTCGAATGTTTAAAGAAATCTACACGTTGGTTTAACAAAGTGTTGACTATGCATCAATAAAACTATTTAATTCTTTGCTTGTATCATACTTTTAGTTCCTTCGTTTGCAATTTGAGTTTTTTGTCCAATCTAGTCTTTTCTACTTTCTCTAAATTTTCAAAAAAAAATTCAAGATTACTTTTCAACATCTCTATTACATATTATCAAATATAACTCAAATATATCTCAACTCAAATGTTAAAAGCTTTATTTTATAAAAATTAAAATTTGAATAAAAATAATAGAAATTTGCGAATTAAATTTTGCTTGTGCCAAAAAAAATTCAGATTGCAGATGAAGGGTTAACATCAATATATTTTCAAGTATTATATTAAATCAAAACTTTTAACAAAAGTACAGTTAATAAAAGTTTCTTTTACTTAAAGAATCTTTTCTTTCATTTAAAACTACTATCAGATTATATATGTCATTTGACAAATTTTCAATATTATAGAAATCAATTACTTACTACTTCACGTGACAATATTCAATTGTTACTGAATTAGAAAGAAACATATTATGTTATGAATACTATAAAGTAAATACCTCAAATAGAAAACATCAAATATATATAGAAAACTTCATGAATAATATTAAATATCATATAATTTTTCTTCCTTCTTTCCTTCTCCCTCATCCTTTTTCTCTTTTTCTCACAATAATTTAATAGATCTGTTGATAAAACCTGTAATTATAAATATACATATAATGTAAAATAACATACGTATATATTAATAAATAATTAAAAATAACAATATAACGTACTTTTGTTAATATCAGTAATGCTAGCAAAAACTAAAAAGATGGCTTCTTCTGGTAGTCCCACAATAAACGAATCGATAATCAAGAATAGGTTCCCTACCGTATTGTACAAAATTACACCAACGGTATATACATCCGAGCTACGCCGCGGGCATGATTCCGCTGAATTTAGTTTTTGTAATTCCGCGTGAATAAACCCAACAGGCAGCACTTCCCACGCAACCATGATTTAAGCATCGTTGATTCGGGATACCAGAGGAGTGAGGAAGCTTCGTCCGATCTGTGGTCATCGCCGGAAGCCAAGAGATGCTATGTTTTCCCGCGCGATTCGTAATTATCAGCTGAGACGAGCGCCATCTAGGAACCAATGTGAAAAACGTATTCGTAAACGATGATTTAGCCCACGAAGGGTAAATCAAACTATATAAACGATACATTTTTATCAACTGTTAGTGCACTAGCACACGCTAATTGTTGAAAAAAAACATTGAGTATTATATGAGTTTTAAAATACTAACAGTTTGTAATTAGTCTTGTAAAAGATATTTTTTTTAATAACTGGATATAGTTATAATTATTTGAAAGAAGAAGGAAAGAGAGAGCGATGTATTAAAAAAAATAAATCTAAATACATTTCTGATATTTTTCAAACATATAATATATAATTAATATATACATATATATATATATACTATATATACGTATATATGTTCTATATAACATTCTATATATTTTCCTGTATGAAATAATCATGTAAAAGAATAATTTTTAAATATGTAATATTTGTGATACATAATTAAAAAATAAAATGTAAAATAAAAATATATTAGTTATAAAAGCAAAATTATGAATATAAGTACAAGCGCACAGTAATTAATAAGTCTATTTTTTTAATAATTGCAGTGGACTGCACTATATTATTTTTTTATATACATATTTTTTTATATACATATTTTTTTATATACAAGGTGTTGATTATTTCGTACAAACTTTAACATAGTACGTTCCATAAATTAAAATAAGAAAAAAGAAAAATATATAAACATACAGGTCTTTAAATGCTTAAATTATAGCAGAAAAATATAAAAAGTATAACAAAACAATATTTATTGTAGTACAAGATGTTAGCAATATTTAATTTTATTTAACCGAAGAAGAGTTTGAAGATGAACAACATCAATTAATGAAGTTTAAAATTATTTGCTTGTAAATTTTTGTTTACTAAGGATGGTTCGAGAACCGAAACGTTTGAAGTATTTTGTGAAAGTAAAGATTTAGTTGCACTGTCATCGTGCTAAGCTCATTGTCCTTACATAGATTCTATTATTTTGTAAAAAATGTTTTTATGTTATACCTGACCTTGAAGAGAGCATTCTTGACTATATTGACGTTCCGTTAAAGTTTTATTTCGTTACGTTGACGATATTGTTACGATGATTCCTATTGCTGCAATTGATAATTTTTAAAAATTGTTTAACTCGGTACATATAAAGTTACAGTTCACAATTGAGATAGGAGGTGATAAAATTAATTTTCTAGATACAACTATATTAATAAAACACAACAGAGTGATATTTGACTGCTATCAGAAATCAACTTTCTCAGGTAGATATCTGCTTGAATTTTTTATCTAGATTTTATCTTTTTTATCTCTTTTTATCTTTTCTCGTTATAAAAGGAGTCTTATAAACTTGATCGATAAGGATTTTTTCATCTCTGATCCGGAATTTTATCAGAAAAACTTTGAATTGATTATCAACATTTTACTAAATAATAACTATCCTTTAGATTTTATTTTTAACATAATTTCTCAGAGATTAAAAGATCTTTTAAAAAATAGAAATATCAGGAATAAGGCTAAACAAATTTCAAATACAAGAAAGAAAATTGTTTGGTTTATGATTCCCTTTGTTAACAAAAATTTCGGACAAATTTTAAAAAATAATCAATGGTATGGTTTCAAAAATTGTTTTTACAGCATTAACAAACTTCGTTGTCTGATTAAAATTCAGAAAGATTCATTACCAATTCAATCAATTTACAAAAAAACGTCTACAAGATTGCTTGCAAAGATTGCGAGGCCTCTTATGTAGAAATTAAAGATCGACAATTAAAGACATATTTCTGAATATCGAAATCATATTATGAGGCAAACTTCTACTTACTCTGTTATTACAGATCATGAAAGTTACATTATGACGATCAATTCGATTGAGAAAATGTGCAGATTTTGGATAGAGAAAGAAATTGCAGTAAAAGATTACAGTTAAAAGAATCTTTTTAGTATAGTGAATGAAGTAAGTCGAAACGTGTACGAAAGATCGAAGATATACATTAAAGTTTTTGTCATCATATATGAATTTTTAATCTTTTATTATTATACTTGCGCAAAGTATCGCATTGATTCTTACTTCCCTATATATTTTGTTTTTTAAAAAAATTGTTTGCCTCAATTTACTTTGAAAGTTGTACGTTATAAAATTTATACACTTTTTCTCGATATATCAGAAGAGTTTAAGCGTTTACTTTGCGCTTTACGTTCAACTCGTGCATTTCTACTCCATTTTCGATCTATTTAATATTTTCAGAGCAAAGGAAAAGGGTACTCCTCCATCCTCTCTCCGCGCCGTTTTTTGATATAAACCGTATACGTAATATAATGACTCCCACATTCCATCAACCGTTATATGTATAAGAAAAACACTTTTCATCGTCTCGATACGGACAGATTAGGTCAGTCGATGCATAATGTATATACCATGAGATTAGAAGTAGGGATCGCGAAACTACACATATGATGAAGTTGCTTTATGTCTAAGAGTTTGCTGAATGCATATACTCGCTCTCCTCTCCCCCCTCACTTTCACCTTAGACCCTTTTTTCGCGATAAAGGAAGATAGACTAAGATATACATATGTAGTTGTTTTTCGAACATCATATTTTATCCCTTAATACACACCTTTGGGTCATTTGTGGCCTGCGCATTTCTTTTCTTTGAAATACTGAAAGCGTCTGGTCAAATAACGGTCTCTTTTATGTTCCTAAAAAAAAGTTTGGCATCTAGAGAACAAGTTTTGTGCCGGCCTCAATTCATGCGTATCCTTTAACTGGCATAGTTCACCTCTGGATCACAAATGACCCAACTTGTATACAGAATGTACATTTTTTGTAATTACAAAATTTTTATTTTTTTTTTATTTTCAACTAATTCTCGATTGTATTAGGGGAATAACTTCGCGAATTATTAAAAAAACAATTTAACTCTAGAACAACACATTAGTCCTTAATAAACACGATTTTTTATTAAAATGTCAGTAATATTATACATATATTATGTTATCTGTAATGTTATAAAAAATATTTTCTTAATAAATTAATAGTTTATAAATTAATAAATTATAAGTTCTTTTAATACAATAGCAATAATAAAATTTATTTAAAATGTAAATGCAATATATCTTCAATTTATAGCCATTCATGCATATTAAAAAAACATTTTTAGGTTACTCAATTATTAAACTTTTTGGACAGCCGACATTTGAACTATTCTTTTTTTTTTGTAGTTTGGAATATCAATTTTAAGATATTAAACTATATTTTTCTTTTAAATCTTTTTGTTTCAGAATTTTACATTTTCATATAAAACAGTGCATTTTTCTTATTTTATTAACTATATAATATATTTAGTTATAACAATTTATCTACAATTTATTATAAATATATAACTGTACAAATACTTTTTAAATATGTCAAAATATATGTAAAAATTGTTTAATAATTTTTTTATATATACTTGTAAAAGTGATGAAAATTAATCCAGGACACGAATGACCGAATATGTGTAGCGTGACAAAAACTAAGGTACAGAGTTGCGTAAAATGTATTTCAAATTCCATTTAAAATACTAATTGTAAAATACTTTTAAAAGGCGTATTTAAAAAATGCAAAATACAAAATAGGTTTTTCCAATCTATTTTTAATGTAAAATGGATAAATAGGTATTTTAAATAGTTTTTGAATACAAAATGATTTTTCTTGCCCTAGCGAAGAAAAATTTTTACAAAAAAGTATAGAAAAACTATAGATTGAGACAAGATCTTAGAAATTTTTAATTTTTCATAGATTTGTAGTGAGACATAAAATGAGTTTTGTTTGTCTCAGAAATCTATAATTTTTCGTAGATATTTGTAGCGAGATGTAGAGTGATGTTGTTTAAGAGCGGAGAATTTCTTAGTTTTTCAAATAAACAATGCTACTGTACGTCCCACTACGAACATCTGCAAAAATTAAAAATTTCTAAGATTCTTGTTTCAATCTATGTAATTTTTCGTAAAAACTTTTCGCCAGAGTGGTATACATTTTTCAAAAATATTTTACGTTTGAACGGAATCTATTTTCAACGGAATTCAAAACTTTAACTATAGTGTTATAAATAAAGTATTTCTGACGGGAATATTTTAAATTTTTTAATATTATAATTTGGAAACAGGATCGTTTACTTGAATAAACCAAATTAATATGAGAAGCATCGATTACAGTCAAAATTAGATGTTAAAAATAATATACATTTTTAGAAATCTATATAGTATTTTACATAAAACTGGAACATTCGTTTTTTTATTAAGATTCGATATTCATGACTATCTGAAATTAATTTTCTCTTTACAGCTAATTTGCAGTTTGTTTAAATATTCATAAAAATTTTTAGCCAATCATGGAACTTGGTTTTTCTTATACATCAATGATTCTACGAAAAATTTGTGAAAATATATAGGAAAACCATTTATCTATTTTATAAATAGTTAAATGATAGACATGATTCCATTTCAAATGTAAAATGAAAATAGTTTTCCAAAAACCATTTAAAATTGAAAATACAAAATGCCATTTCCATTTTAAATACATATTCAAAACTACATATTTAACTATTTGAAATATTACCCTACTCAGACAACACATTGAGACAAAGACGTCTTATTTATCTTTTTTGGATATTTTATGTTATCTGGGAGCCCTAAGGTATATACTAAGAATTAATGCCTCTTTTATTCAAAATAAAGAATAGCATATATATTGTTCGATCTTACAAAAATAACACTCCCTGCTGACAATCCCTTTGTTCAAGTTTAGTCTCGTATTTGTATAATATAAGATATAGTTATCCGACCTATTAAAATGAGTTACGGCATGCGGTGATATAGATCGAATATATCGTATAAATATCTTAAATTAAACGTTCCTAAAATATCTGTGTAAATAACTTTATTATACCTATATAACCGTGCATGCCCATAATGCTCTTATTTAAAAAAGTTGCCAATAAAGATATGTTCCATGAAAAGGAAGTAGGAAAAGAGCAAACAACTCTTTTAAATGCTGCTTTAATTATGGTGAAGTGGCAGTAAAAAATCAGCTTTCTTTCACTGCATATTTGACTTCCTTTTTTCTATCATAAATCACGTGTTAGAAAGAACATAATAGTTTAACAGTATTAAAGATAAATTCAAAGTTAATCGCCTTGCGTGCCGGAAGGTCGCACAGCAGGCCATAAAAAAAACAAAACAAATACATTTTTCTCCACTAATATTATAATAGTGAATAGTATTGTCAGTATTGACTGTATCCATTTATCTTTTTCACTTTCTACAACCTATTATATGACCTTCAAACTGCTGCAGATTCGAACCACCAGATTTTTCTAGAACGTTTGAACACAGTCAAACTGTTTTCTTTCAAAATATGCTATGAAAATACTTAATGTTTAATGTTAAAAGATAGTAGTTGCTGGAAAAATACTATTGGATTAATTTATAAAACTTAGCTGTAATTGAAATTAATAGTGTACGATAATATAATGTCGGATACAAATTTTTCAATTTTTCGCAAATCCATCGTTAGAAATTTCCTTTGTTGGAAAAATAATAAATAATTTACAACAGAAAGATCAAAAAACGGTAACGAATTATTTGTAACGCCATTTTCGTTAACGAATTTTTTTTCGGTAATGGTCGTTATTTTTTTATCTATAAATGATAAAGACAACGTTATTACATTTTTATAATAATGTGGTTACGAATTCAACTGTTACTTTCATTGTTATATTTTAATTCGTTATTATAATCTCTATAACTACTCGGATAGCATTATTTTTAATTAGTTAGAAATATTTTCTAATAAAAATTTAAATATTAAAAAATGTTTTGTCTTTTTTATTTTAGGCTACATAATTCCAGTACAGTTATTATTAAAAATTTGTAATATATATGTGAATATATGTATACATATGTAGTATTATGTAAATGAACTATAAAGTTTTATTATTGACAGACAATATTTGGAATGCGCTGTTATAACAACATTAATCTTTAAAAACAATGTTTAATAAAATCTGCATTTGTAAATTATAATTTAATTTCCTAAAAATAAGCACATATTAAAAAATCAATAAAATAAAATTCATTTTGCCTTTTTGAGCCAAACACAGAATGTTGATATAGAAGATAATTTATTCAATTATTTAACATCCTAGCCATACATTTCATTAAAAATTAAAATATTAATATAAAAATTATAGATTTATTAATTGATTTAAAAAAAGGTTGCTATATAAAGTACTATAATCTTTTTTTCATGTGCATCTAAATATAATGCACTTATGAACGTGTATCTCTAATCGTTCAAAATCATGATCTCTAATATAAAGGCTATAATCTAAATTGATTGTTTTAATATTAATTATTACAATTAATATTGATTATTAAATAAAGTAATTTTTAAATCTATCTTACTTTAATATCACAAAAAGTAACAAAAAATGAATCATTATTTAAATAATCAATAATGAATTATTTTTATAAAAGCTAGTAAAAAATACTTCCAAGCTTGCTTTTAAAACACATTTTATTGCAACAATATTCTGTAGTATTGTAGCATATAATATTGTGTGTAGCATTTTTTAATTTTTTTCAAATATATTTAAAAATAATTGGTAGAATCTAAAGGTAAAATTTTTTAAACAGTTATAATTATTTTTATATTGCAATTAATTAATAAATATTTCATAAAACGAGTACGTTTTCTATGTTGCTTTTTATTTTAGTTATAAAACAAATCCGTAATTTATCTAGAGAGAGAGAGAGAGAGAGAGAGAGAGAGAGAGATAATGAGATATATATAAATATATATATATAAAAAGAACTAAATACATTTACTTGATGGATCAGGACACGACGCAATTTTTTCACCTTGGATATCGGCGACATCTAAATCTCAAGTTTTACAATAATCAAGCGGCAGAAATGAAGCAAATATTTGATCGACCTTCCTTGAAGGAATCTTCTTTTTGATATCACATGGACCTACCAATGTTATACTTCAAGGTATTCCGAATTGCTCCAAGTTCAGCAATGTTCAGAACATTTGTATTCCCGTTGTCGGTTATCAATTATTAATAATATCGAGAATGATCGAATTGCAGTCGCACATTCCCCTCTCATTCAATAGTAAGAGAGGAATACTCGACTGTGATTAGTCAATTCGTACAGATTATAAGCATACAATGTACGGATAGAAACGCTCCCTTAGTTTAGAAATTCTAAGATGGCAAAGTTTTGAATCAGGCTCTGTCATTGGCTAGCAAAAAATGCGCGCGCACAAAACTTCCTTTATTACTTCCACGACGGTACCGAGTACGGATGCCTATGGTGACCAGTCGAGTGAGTCTAGTCTTCACTCTTTATTAGACCACGGTGCTGTGCAGTCGTACCATCGTACCGACGATCGCTACAGAACGTTCATGTTCATGCTCGTTTTCGCACTGCATGTGACCGCCGGGGCATGAACACGCGCGTCTCATAATCGGGCCGAATCAGTTTTTTTTATTTTATTTTAATTGTGCCGCGACGAAGTGTGATCGACAGTTTCATTATTTTCGTATACGCCGTTGTACCACGCGACCGCGCGAAATCGTGTCACGCCGCCATAACGAGACGTTGAAAATAACGTGTGGTGTCGACAAACCTGTGATCGTCGCCGAACCCAGAATCACCGGAGCTTCAGGCCCCACGATTCGTGCGATTTTTAATGTTTTGTACCAATTGTGGAAACGAAGATGGATATTCGAAACGAGGTAAGTCACCATAGCCGACTCGTAAGCGAGACAAAACGTGAAAGTGCATGCTTTTCGCGCGGCCAAGCGTGGCCGTCGAGGTTAGGTAGCCGCGTCTCTCGGACAGAATTCGCCGAGGATTTCTCATTAATAATCATCGTTTTAATGCTTTCTATGAGTTATTTCACGAAGTCATCGATAGACGGAATCGTCTTATGTTTCGACACAATTGGATTTCCAAGAATTTCGTTCTAGACGCCTCCACGTGCGCCACTTAACAATGTCTCTATAGAATATTCGATTGTTGAGAATGTTTAGTAGTAATTTACGAGTTTCTGATTAACTCGCGTCGATAGCTAGCCGCTCATAATTGTACGATGCAAGTTTGATAAAATATCGTTTTTTTTTAATTATCGTTGATTCGTGACTCGCTTCTATGATACTACATAAGATGGCTGCATTTGGAAGAATTTATTGCTGATGATTTATTTTTGAACACCCTTTGTAACATGTTACGTTTTTTGCACGTGCCTTTAACATTCTAGAAAAAAATAATCATTTTTTTTTTAGTTAATTTATTCGGAGATGCACCTAGTAGGAAATTATATTATTACAAAATTTTTGTTTGTCGAAACCAGTTCATCTTTTATAATAAACTTTCATCGGTTAATGTTCTTTATTTTATCGAATAATTCAGAAGAAATATACATGTATTTTTTATTTCTAACTGCACTAGAACTTTTTTTAGAACTTTTTCGCTTTCGTGAAATATTAACTTTCTAGATCATTGCTATTATATTAATTTTAATTTTTTTCAATATTCTGCCAAATTCCAAGACAATGATTTTTTATACCTGAACATTAGTTTTACGATGTTTCTGGTTCGATAATGTATTGTACGTTTTATATTATTCAATTTGACAATTTTAGTGATTTATTCTAGAGTGAAATTGCTATTTGGTTAATTTCTAAGTATTGAAGAAATCTAAACGCTCTCCCTTGCTAGAATAGGAATATCTATTTCATTATTTGAACAATACATTTTCTATGCATGTCCATCTTATATTGGTTTTACTGGCTTTATTGAAATTTTTTTATTTATTGCTTTAGAATCTTTATTCTTTTATTTTTTCTCAAACATAACTCATATTTCATTGGCTTTCTTTTACTCGGAATAAGAGATAGTATATAATATGTTATTCTAAAAATGAAAATAAATAGAAGGATAAAATTTTTATTATTTTCACAATAAAAGTTTCTGGTTCGACAATGTATTGTACGTTTTATATTATTCAATTTGACAATTTTAGTGATTTATTCTAGAGTGAAATTGCTATTTGGTTAATTTCTAAGTATTGAAGAAATCTAAACGCTCTCCCTTGCCAGAATAGGAATATCTGTTTCATTATTTGAACAATACATTTTCTATGCATGTCCATCTTATATTGGTTTACTGACTTTATTGAAATTTTTTTATTTATTGCTTTAGAATCTTTATTCTTTTATTTTTTCTCAAACATAACTCATATTTCATTGGCTTTCTTTTACTCGGAATAAGAGATAGTATATAATGTTATTCTAAAAATGAAAATAAATAGAAGAATAAAAGTTTTTATTATTTTCACAATAAAAGAAAAACATATCACGCTGCTATTATTTCATTTCAAACTCCAAAAATGATTTGCCATTATTAGGGTACCTCAGGTAGTAATTCAGGTATAGAAAATAGACCTTTCATTTTTAATGATTCTTTACTTTATCCGCTTTGAATAAAATGAGATAATAGCAGCTACAGAAATATCTCGAAAATATTTCTATAAAATATTTCTAGAAATCTTAAGATACTAAAATAGTCATAAAAGTAGGAATTGTTAGTAGATTTTACTATTTATTTATTTATTAAAATTTTCTTTTACTCGAAAAAAACGATATTTTCTTTAGTATTCATCAAGATATTTATTGTTTAATGTGAGAAATATCAATGCATCCACCGTAAATTAATACCTACAAATAGCAAGGAAATTTTTTAATCCTAATTAAGTTGAGACTTTCTGATAAATTTTTTATGATAAATAATATTGATAATGTCGAATTGTATATTAAATTAATAATGCAAAATTATAATATTTCTAATTTTGAAAAAAAAAAGTTTGGGAACGAATAATAATCAATATTTTTATATTCTAACAATAAATATAAAAGCAAAATATATTTAAAAATGTTCAAAAATTTATTAGATATAAAATTTTGCTTAATAATTGAAATTTTTTTATATTATTTATGTTAAACTTACAATATATGTTTTATTTTAACTTTTTATTTTTTATCACTTACTATATGAGAGACGTATTTCTTAATTATAACGAAATATTAAGCGTCAAGAATATAAGATTTTAATGTATACAGTTGTCGAAATAAAAATATATTAGGTGTTGGAATTAATTCGTAGCGTTTTTAATGAAAGAATGTTATTTATTTCACATGAGCATTAAAAAATACATTAATGAAAGTACTTCCCATCACTTGTAAAACGCTACGAATTAATTCCAACACCTAATAATTAGAATGGAAAGATAATTTTGAAGATACTTGCGAAAAGAGATGAAATCTTTGAAAGTTAGAAAAGATAAATGTGAAAAATTATTTTTCACAAATTAGTTATAATTATTGTAAATATAGTTTTTTTAATGATAATCTCACATTTAGGGAAAAATGCGATACCAAACACTGCAAAGACGTTTATTGAAAAATATAAATATAATATTCAAAAAAGATTTTGTTTTGTCACAATTGAACAATTTTATCGTGAAATTTGAAATGTGACAAATAATATTTTTTAGAATAAATTTTTTATTAATTACATCTTCGAAATAAAGTTTTGTTGACAAAATAGTTATAAAACTAATTTCTTTAGAATTTTTAAAAAATATTCTTTTAGAATATTTAAGAAGGAAATTGTTTTTTTTAACGATATTTAAATTTAATTTATATAAAATTTGATTATAAAAGATTTTTAACAAGAGAAAAAAAAGAAAGATTTTTAAGAAAGATTCATTGTGATATCAATTATCATATTAAAGAATCCTCGTCTCAATATAAATTATATTCTTGATAAATGATAGTAAAACTGCAGAAAAATGTAATTTTGAGAAAAATGCCTTTTAAAGTTTTAGTTGATTTTCAATGTAATAAAATATCTTTCCGGCTCAAAATTTTTCTTTGTTAAAAAATGTAGTATTGAGAAGTCCTTTAATAATGAATAGTTTTTTATTATCAATTAAACATTAAATAAAAATTAATTTTTTATGTTTTGTGATACAAAAATTACAAATTTAAATTTCGCGATTTTGAACTGCGCTGAATTGTAAATAATAGTTTTAAAAAATGTAAATGTTGCATGATATAGTATAATTTATTGCAAGAATCGCAAACGTTATGTACGAATATGAATATGCATGAGAGAGAGAGAGAGAGAGAGAGAGAGAGAGAGAGAGAGATAATGAGATATATATAAATATATATATATAAAAAGAACTAAATACATTTACTTGATGGATCAGGACACGACGCAATTTTTTCACCTTGGATATCGGCGACATCTAAATCTCAAGTTTTACAATAATCAAGCGGCAGAAATGAAGCAAATATTTGATCGACCTTCCTTGAAGGAATCTTCTTTTTGATATCACATGGACCTACCAATGTTATACTTCAAGGTATTCCGAATTGCTCCAAGTTCAGCAATGTTCAGAACATTTGTATTCCCGTTGTCGGTTATCAATTATTAATAATATCGAGAATGATCGAATTGCAGTCGCACATTCCCCTCTCATTCAATAGTAAGAGAGGAATACTCGACTGTGATTAGTCAATTCGTACAGATTATAAGCATACAATGTACGGATAGAAACGCTCCCTTAGTTTAGAAATTCTAAGATGGCAAAGTTTTGAATCAGGCTCTGTCATTGGCTAGCAAAAAATGCGCGCGCACAAAACTTCCTTTATTACTTCCACGACGGTACCGAGTACGGATGCCTATGGTGACCAGTCGAGTGAGTCTAGTCTTCACTCTTTATTAGACCACGGTGCTGTGCAGTCGTACCATCGTACCGACGATCGCTACAGAACGTTCATGTTCATGCTCGTTTTCGCACTGCATGTGACCGCCGGGGCATGAACACGCGCGTCTCATAATCGGGCCGAATCAGTTTTTTTTATTTTATTTTAATTGTGCCGCGACGAAGTGTGATCGACAGTTTCATTATTTTCGTATACGCCGTTGTACCACGCGACCGCGCGAAATCGTGTCACGCCGCCATAACGAGACGTTGAAAATAACGTGTGGTGTCGACAAACCTGTGATCGTCGCCGAACCCAGAATCACCGGAGCTTCAGGCCCCACGATTCGTGCGATTTTTAATGTTTTGTACCAATTGTGGAAACGAAGATGGATATTCGAAACGAGGTAAGTCACCATAGCCGACTCGTAAGCGAGACAAAACGTGAAAGTGCATGCTTTTCGCGCGGCCAAGCGTGGCCGTCGAGGTTAGGTAGCCGCGTCTCTCGGACAGAATTCGCCGAGGATTTCTCATTAATAATCATCGTTTTAATGCTTTCTATGAGTTATTTCACGAAGTCATCGATAGACGGAATCGTCTTATGTTTCGACACAATTGGATTTCCAAGAATTTCGTTCTAGACGCCTCCACGTGCGCCACTTAACAATGTCTCTATAGAATATTCGATTGTTGAGAATGTTTAGTAGTAATTTACGAGTTTCTGATTAACTCGCGTCGATAGCTAGCCGCTCATAATTGTACGATGCAAGTTTGATAAAATATCGTTTTTTTTTAATTATCGTTGATTCGTGACTCGCTTCTATGATACTACATAAGATGGCTGCATTTGGAAGAATTTATTGCTGATGATTTATTTTTGAACACCCTTTGTAACATGTTACGTTTTTTGCACGTGCCTTTAACATTCTAGAAAAAAATAATCATTTTTTTTTTAGTTAATTTATTCGGAGATGCACCTAGTAGGAAATTATATTATTACAAAATTTTTGTTTGTCGAAACCAGTTCATCTTTTATAATAAACTTTCATCGGTTAATGTTCTTTATTTTATCGAATAATTCAGAAGAAATATACATGTATTTTTTATTTCTAACTGCACTAGAACTTTTTTTAGAACTTTTTCGCTTTCGTGAAATATTAACTTTCTAGATCATTGCTATTATATTAATTTTAATTTTTTTCAATATTCTGCCAAATTCCAAGACAATGATTTTTTATACCTGAACATTAGTTTTACGATGTTTCTGGTTCGATAATGTATTGTACGTTTTATATTATTCAATTTGACAATTTTAGTGATTTATTCTAGAGTGAAATTGCTATTTGGTTAATTTCTAAGTATTGAAGAAATCTAAACGCTCTCCCTTGCTAGAATAGGAATATCTATTTCATTATTTGAACAATACATTTTCTATGCATGTCCATCTTATATTGGTTTTACTGGCTTTATTGAAATTTTTTTATTTATTGCTTTAGAATCTTTATTCTTTTATTTTTTCTCAAACATAACTCATATTTCATTGGCTTTCTTTTACTCGGAATAAGAGATAGTATATAATATGTTATTCTAAAAATGAAAATAAATAGAAGGATAAAATTTTTATTATTTTCACAATAAAAGTTTCTGGTTCGACAATGTATTGTACGTTTTATATTATTCAATTTGACAATTTTAGTGATTTATTCTAGAGTGAAATTGCTATTTGGTTAATTTCTAAGTATTGAAGAAATCTAAACGCTCTCCCTTGCCAGAATAGGAATATCTGTTTCATTATTTGAACAATACATTTTCTATGCATGTCCATCTTATATTGGTTTACTGACTTTATTGAAATTTTTTTATTTATTGCTTTAGAATCTTTATTCTTTTATTTTTTCTCAAACATAACTCATATTTCATTGGCTTTCTTTTACTCGGAATAAGAGATAGTATATAATGTTATTCTAAAAATGAAAATAAATAGAAGAATAAAAGTTTTTATTATTTTCACAATAAAAGAAAAACATATCACGCTGCTATTATTTCATTTCAAACTCCAAAAATGATTTGCCATTATTAGGGTACCTCAGGTAGTAATTCAGGTATAGAAAATAGACCTTTCATTTTTAATGATTCTTTACTTTATCCGCTTTGAATAAAATGAGATAATAGCAGCTACAGAAATATCTCGAAAATATTTCTATAAAATATTTCTAGAAATCTTAAGATACTAAAATAGTCATAAAAGTAGGAATTGTTAGTAGATTTTACTATTTATTTATTTATTAAAATTTTCTTTTACTCGAAAAAAACGATATTTTCTTTAGTATTCATCAAGATATTTATTGTTTAATGTGAGAAATATCAATGCATCCACCGTAAATTAATACCTACAAATAGCAAGGAAATTTTTTAATCCTAATTAAGTTGAGACTTTCTGATAAATTTTTTATGATAAATAATATTGATAATGTCGAATTGTATATTAAATTAATAATGCAAAATTATAATATTTCTAATTTTGAAAAAAAAAAGTTTGGGAACGAATAATAATCAATATTTTTATATTCTAACAATAAATATAAAAGCAAAATATATTTAAAAATGTTCAAAAATTTATTAGATATAAAATTTTGCTTAATAATTGAAATTTTTTTATATTATTTATGTTAAACTTACAATATATGTTTTATTTTAACTTTTTATTTTTTATCACTTACTATATGAGAGACGTATTTCTTAATTATAACGAAATATTAAGCGTCAAGAATATAAGATTTTAATGTATACAGTTGTCGAAATAAAAATATATTAGGTGTTGGAATTAATTCGTAGCGTTTTTAATGAAAGAATGTTATTTATTTCACATGAGCATTAAAAAATACATTAATGAAAGTACTTCCCATCACTTGTAAAACGCTACGAATTAATTCCAACACCTAATAATTAGAATGGAAAGATAATTTTGAAGATACTTGCGAAAAGAGATGAAATCTTTGAAAGTTAGAAAAGATAAATGTGAAAAATTATTTTTCACAAATTAGTTATAATTATTGTAAATATAGTTTTTTTAATGATAATCTCACATTTAGGGAAAAATGCGATACCAAACACTGCAAAGACGTTTATTGAAAAATATAAATATAATATTCAAAAAAGATTTTGTTTTGTCACAATTGAACAATTTTATCGTGAAATTTGAAATGTGACAAATAATATTTTTTAGAATAAATTTTTTATTAATTACATCTTCGAAATAAAGTTTTGTTGACAAAATAGTTATAAAACTAATTTCTTTAGAATTTTTAAAAAATATTCTTTTAGAATATTTAAGAAGGAAATTGTTTTTTTTAACGATATTTAAATTTAATTTATATAAAATTTGATTATAAAAGATTTTTAACAAGAGAAAAAAAAGAAAGATTTTTAAGAAAGATTCATTGTGATATCAATTATCATATTAAAGAATCCTCGTCTCAATATAAATTATATTCTTGATAAATGATAGTAAAACTGCAGAAAAATGTAATTTTGAGAAAAATGCCTTTTAAAGTTTTAGTTGATTTTCAATGTAATAAAATATCTTTCCGGCTCAAAATTTTTCTTTGTTAAAAAATGTAGTATTGAGAAGTCCTTTAATAATGAATAGTTTTTTATTATCAATTAAACATTAAATAAAAATTAATTTTTTATGTTTTGTGATACAAAAATTACAAATTTAAATTTCGCGATTTTGAACTGCGCTGAATTGTAAATAATAGTTTTAAAAAATGTAAATGTTGCATGATATAGTATAATTTATTGCAAGAATCGCAAACGTTATGTACGAATATGAATATGCATTGTGTAATTATCTAATGTAATTTCTAATATAACATTTATTTACATTTAACATATTTCTATCTTTTCTCTTTTAGATGAATTTTCAGTTTTTAGATTTACATGATTTAACTGATAATGATAAGCGTCAGATATTTACCATTCTTAAATCTGACATTACTGAAGCCTTAAAACTACCATGGGACGCGAAAGATATAGAGGGTAATAACAATAACGTTGATTCTGTTGGAATAGCACAAGTACCCGAACTTCAACAACATCATTGGTATAATGGTGAATATACTTGCATTTCTATAAATTTTATTATATAAAAATTTTATTCTATGTTTTTATATGATCCTTTAAAATATATTAAGATATGTTTAAAGCGAATTTTTTTAAAATATAGATTAAATATAATAAATAAATATAATAGCCAGTCAATATCTTAGATGATATAATATATGCATTTATTCATGCATTTTGAAAAATCAAAAAATTTTTTTAATGTTAAAATTGCCTCTTATTTGTAGCTATGCCACCGGCGCCTACTTATCCGCAACAATTGATGACGCAAATGTGTAATGACTGGCAAGCATCAATGTACAATGTTTCCGCGAACGGCCACATTCCGCCGTTTATATCTGGAGTAGCATATGCCCATCCTGGATATAATCTTGGCGCTGAGATTCAAGAAATGAATTACAGTAGGGAAAATGGACGCCGCAACAGTCGGGGCAGAGGTATAAGGAGAGATAATTATAATCGAATACTTAATCCCACTAACGAAGTCCAGTCGGGATACATCGGCGATCAAACGCAATATCAGATACCGATCATGTACATCTATCCTGATCATTCTGTCTCTACACAACAACATCAAGTAGCTACCGGACAGGTCTATTTCACACAACCAATGTATTCAACGATTCCTCATCCACATCCAAATGCGCAATCAGCTTCATCCAATTCGCATGCACATCCAACTTATCCTCAACCGAATCATCAAGCGCCGCAGATAAATAGATCTGTGCGACAATCTGTACCATCCCAACAACCGAATCAAGAACCCACGAAAGAACCTGTTCCATTTCAAAAATATGTGCAAAGCACTCCTGATAAATCAACGCATCAAATAAATGAAGATAATTCCTTGCCAAGTAACGTCGCTAATACCATTATTGTAAATAATCCTACGTTAGAGTCCCCTGTGAAAAACATAAATGAAAACACTGCCGATAAAAAAAATGTGACTAATAATGAAAAGATCGATGCAAAGCTTCAAAATATTGTATGGACTGTAAATGAGAATTGTAATGGCACGGAAAAAGTTGATGTGCCATCTGTAATAAATACTAACATTGACGTCAAGGTAAACCAAAATAATGAGGCGGATAAAAAGTTTAAAAATGAAACTGTACCCAATATTACAACAAATGCCGTCAAAACTTCGCCTAAACCTATCTCTATAAAGATAGAAAAAAATGAAACGCAAATTGAGGAAAATATTGCATTGAAAGATTCCCAAGATAAGACTATTATTAAATCGCCAAACAACTCCTCTGCTATGCCAAATGACTCTTTAAGCACACCAAGTACTTCATCATCATCTATACCTGAAATACCACCTGCGGCTCCAATCATCAGATCCTTTGCTAGTCTTTTTAAGAAAGACAATACATCAGAGACACATACTTCATGCAAACCCATAGAACATACAATTTGTCAAAATGAATCACCAAAAACCCTGGTTCAAAAAGAATCAACTAGTCCTGTTCGTACTCCAGAGAATCAGAATAATTCATCTAGCACACCAACTTTACAAAATGGCATACTACAGAATTGTTATGACGATCCTAATACGTACAGGATAGGTGGTAAGTACAAAAGGCGATCCAATCTTTTAAAATAATAAATTGTTGAGATCTACATATGTATATACATTGAATACAAATTTCTTAAATAAATATTATTTGTGTCTTAGAATTTTTGTTGGATTATCAAATGGACAAGCAAACAGTGAGCTTATTACCGAGGGGATTAACAAATCGCAGCAATTACTGTTACATCAATAGTATCTTACAAGCTTTACTGGCTTGTCCACCATTCTATAATCTTCTCACAGCTTTGCCACTTCCTAAAAACCGAGGCAGAAATTCTGCTACGCCTTTGATTGATAACATGTAAGTAATTACAGTAATATTAAAAAAATACTTAATATAATATAATATTTATTATTATATATAAAATATATATAAATATTATATATAATATTTATTATAATATTTTTCTGTAGATCTTATATAAAAATGATGTTCGTATTTAAAATTGTTTTATTTTGTTAAGGGGCAAGTTTGTTCGTGAGTTTACACCCTTGACAGAGGCCGCTCGTATGCCCAGGAAAGATAGAGTTAAACGAGGAGAAGATACTGTCATGGACATATATAGCGGTGTTGCGTTTGAACCAGCATATGTATATACAATGTTAAAACACACTTCGGCTTTTTCTGTGGAAGGACGACAGGAAGATGCGGAAGAATTCCTATCATGTCTTTTAAATGGAATCAATGATGAAATGTTGGATGTATGTATATACACATTATTATAAAAATATAAATCAATATTTTTTAATTAATTTTTTTAATTTAGATAGCTACTAAAAAAAATTATTTTTTTGCAGGTGACCAAATTAATTAACAACGATCAAAATGCAATCGGTAATGCGAAAAATATCAGCAACGATCACGATGAGGAAGAGTGGCAGGTAAGATATTTTAACAATATATTTTAAAAAGTTATTAATATTATATAAATATCTTTCAAGTTTATTACAATATCAATCAAAATTTATAAAAAAACATTTGTTTTATTCTATTTTTAAATTAAAATTACATTCATTTATATTTTTTTACATTACATTATTTGTTCCTATTTTAATATAGGTAATGGGACCAAAAAATAAAGGAGCTGTCACGCGGTGTACAGAATTCGAAAGAACACCAATATCTGATATTTTCCGCGGACAATTACGATCCAGAGTGTCAAGAGCAGGAGAACAGCCAACGGATAATGTACAACCGTTTTTCACATTGCAGTTGGATGTTCAAGTTAGTACTAAGACTTTTGAATGAATTAAATTGTAATACGAAATTTTTTATAACTAATACAATATAATATATTACAGAAAGCCGAATCCGTAAAACACGCTCTTGAAATTCTCGTCGGTAAAGATCAGGTAGAAGGACTGACCTGCAGTAAGACGAGACAACAAATAGAGGCTTGGAAACAAGTCACTTTAGAGGAATTGCCAGTCATCCTCATATTACATCTAAAATGGTTCGTGTATAAGTTCGATAAATATTCAAATGGTTGCTCCAAAATATTAAAGACCATGGAATTCCCAATCGACTTGAAAATTGATGGCAGTAAGTATATTGAATAATTTCAATCCATCTTGCTCTACTCTAATTTCTATGAGGCAAGCGTAACGTGGAAATTATTTTTGTAGAATTTTTATCACCGAACACCGCGAAAAAATTAGGAGCCAAACAAAAACAATATAAATTATTCGCGGTGACATATCACGATGGGAAGGAAGCCACCAAGGGACATTACTTCACCGATGCCTTCCACGTAGGATATGGCTGCTGGGTTAGGTATGACGACAGTACGGTGAAGAGTGTTACAGAGAATAACGTACTGAGGCCCACCTCACCTAGGGTACCTTATTTACTCTATTACCGAAGATGTGACACGATTGGAAATAATCAATCAAGTAGTGCGAAAGCACATTGAAAAATTTTGTATAGAAAACTTATGTATGTATAGAAAAAAACCTACGTTCCATTTGAGATGGAACGAAAAAAAAATTCTTTTTACAATTTCAAAGTTCTTGTTGATATTTATAAGTAAATAGAAATCTATATAAATAAAGAGAGCTTTTATATTATCTACAATAGCGTGGAAAGTAGAAATATATTAAACCCGCTGTACTTCCATGAAATACTTCTATTAAGATTGTTATTACACGTATACATAGTTCCCGCCCCTTAAAAATCATGAAATAAACGTAGGTAATGTTAAGGCTCGTCAAGTGTTCCAATCTGGGTTCACGTTTTCTAGTGAATCTAAAAAAACGTTATATATTAAATGCTTTATACGTTGCAGTTTGTGAGATATTAGAGCGTCTTACGTGTGTATATAATTTTTCTTTCTGAATAAGATTACTGTAAATGTTACTGGTTTTCCAATTTCTTTAAGAAGACAAACAAAAGTGTGAAAAAGATTTTGAAGTTTGTGACAATGTGTGTATAAAGTATAGAAATAGATATTACATGTAGTTTATTTTTTTATATAATCTTCCTGTACAATGGAAATCAATTTCACCTTTTGCCAGTCATTCTTAAATATATATTACAATTTTTATATTAAAAAATATGTTTTACGTGTATATGTATAAATATTTAATATAAATATATATGCATATATTATATACATACATATATATTATTTATTATATACATATATTTCCAAATGATGTAGAACAATATCATACACACACATTTGACAAAATCTTTATATGGATTTCTTTTTTTATCGAATATATTTAAATCATTTTAATAATTGAGAAGACTGGCAAGATTTGTAAAAGACTTAACAGGAAGATTGTATGTACAATTATTAAACATTTTATTATATATATATATATATATATATATATGTATGTATATATGTGTGTATATATATATATATATATGTATATATACACGCACATACATATTCATTATATCTAGCTTATATGTTTGTACAATATAGATAAGAAGTAAGATGTATTCTAAGTTTTGAATCTAATTATAATTTACGCATTAAACATAATACCTCTCATTTATTTCCGGTTTTGTAAATAAATATTCGAAGTTTATAACAAAAAGTAAAACTGTACATATGTTAAAATTTAATTATGATCAAGAAATATATATACATATATACATATATATTTCAAATATGTATTGAGTTTTATTTCAGTTTTCCCTTGTGTTTATTTGAAAACTATTATGATTTTATTAATATGTTATTTTGTTATACAACACTAGAAAAGATTCTAAAATGTAGAATTCCAACACTGTTCCTAAACTATTCACATATTCTTCAAGGACATTGATATATATAATTTAAAGAATCCTTTTATCTGTACAGCTCTTTTATAAAAGATTATTAAATACTAACTTATTAAATACTAATTGCTATAATTAATCCTTATAGTATTTTAACCTACTTAATATAGTAGAGTTTAATACAACCTCCATTAAAGCTTTATAAAATTGTTATTGTAAGATGAAAAAAATTATGTATCATGAATATAAACGATACTGAATAATATTAGTGTAAATGTCAATAGAAGATAATTAACAAGTATTTCTGCTATGGAACAATGCTAAAAATGTGGTAGACAAACTTTGCCTGCAAAAAGCTCGGAAATTACTGTGATCCATAGAGCCAGAACAAACAAGATGTAAGCAATTCCAACTTGATGTGAATTAGGCAACTGATATGGTTGCCCGCCAATCTCATTAATATGAAATCCCATTGGAAATATAACTGCTGCGTTACAAAACAGTATCACTGCAATTTAATGTCATTTAATATACAACACAATACATTGTAACCATACATAAATTTTGCATTAATAATTTATCATCCAAGATTCTCAAATATAACCAACTATATTATAGAGCGGTGTTTTTATAATTTAATTATTTTATGACTTTATATAAATACTATGGTTATTCCGTACATGTATTACTTCCATATTTTATTGTGCTAAATATTGTATTTTTCTGATACGTACTGGCACTGAATCCTACCCAACGTGCAAATGGAATGACGGTACGGTCCCAATGCGAAAGTATCAATAATATTACGGTTGCTGTGATCAGAATGCAACCAATAAATATGCAGACCAGTGCCATCATCCATTCTGACTCCAGCTGTGATTTAAAACAGACTTGTGGTCTGTTGTACAAAGTCATACATGACCACATGAGACCTAATCTTGTATCACCTATTAGAGAGGAAGGAAAACACAATTAAAATGATGTTCTCAAACATCATGTGGTTTTTTCGCAATTCACAATTCACATTTCGCAATTCAACTTCGAATTGATTCAGAGTGACTTTAATCTTTATTTCATCGGCGTAAATAAATGATGTGCAAGGCCATGGTGAGTAAAGGTAATGAAAAAAAAAGATTGCATTTCTGCAATTACCGCCGACGTCAGTAATGATCCAGTCTGGCATGGAGATGCTGATTATGGCGGAGATATCCGCGAGAAAGAAGAGTATCACCGAGATGATAGTTAACTTGTCCATTTTTCGCGCTCAGGATACTCGACAATCAAAAGTGAGATGACAGAGAGTTGGCACGTTGTTCGGAGCATAAGCTAATTGCCACCATATTTACGCGTCGTTTACTGTCAATTCGTCCATGCAACACGACTATCCCCCGGTGATCCCGGAATCGTCATCCGCGAATGCACAAGTGCCATTTCTTTATTGACAGTTACTGACAATTAAACACGCAGAAGTGTCAGGAGTAAACAAGTCGACAGAAACCGGAGATGCAGTACGGGATGACCATCACATGGGATGACGTTTGATCGATTAATGCCAGAGTTCGGTACGATTTGCACTTTTCGACCGATTTTCGACTTGACTCCGCCTTTCGCTACTCTTCTCACCTCATCACCCCGCGTGCAATCCAAATGCCGCTTAGGAGCGTATAACACTCGTAGACATGAAGTCCGTCTGCTTTGGGTGCTCACTCTGTAAATTCATTCTATCTCTTTTTTTCATTCATTATATAACTAAGATAGAATGAAGCAACGCGCGTAAGCGCTCAATTTTATGCGCGTTACTTCATTCTATCTTAGTTATGTATGTGAACGAAAAAAAAAAGATAGAATGAAGTTTACAACGTGAGCACCCAAAGCAGGTGGACCTCATGTCTACGAATGTTATACGCTCCTAAGCATCGAGTGGATTGCATGCGGATGATAGGTGAAAAGAGTAGCGAAAGGCGGAGCCGAGTCGAAAATCGGCCGAGAAGTGTAAAACGTGCCGAGCAATTAATCAAATTAAGTCGAGAATTCGATTTCTCGTCTCGTTTGAAAATCGATTATTTTCGAATTTGCTTTCATTCAGAGAGAAATCTGAGAGAGGACACGAAGGTCTTTTTCCTGTGACCGCAAAATGCCTCCGCGCACTACTGTCCTCTGAAGAAGTGGATATCAACTACACGACATCCATTCTTTTGTAATGCTCCTGATGGAAATAAATCGTTGAAATCATTGAAATCTCTATTAATTTGATAGATTTATTTCAGCAATTTCAGCATAAACGGATTACTATAAATTATAGTGGCCCTTTTTTGCGGGTGTTTATATATTCATTTTTTTACATTTATACAATATTTTTATTTCTAGTTATTTTATTTATTTACTTTATTTCACTAATCATTTTGCTAAACATTTGTATTAATATACAAATTTTAATATTATCTTCGATGAAAAAAAAGGCTGCTCTGTTTTTACCAAATATATTTTTGCAATTTGCAAAAAAAAGTTTAATTTCAGAGGAACTGAAAAATTAATGAAAATTCAAAATTAATTTAAATTAAAAAAATTTACAATTAATTTGGCTTATTTTCATATTTGATAATTGAAACGGGATAATTAAATAAAATTTAAAAGTAATTAAAAATTTTATTTAATTTTTAATCCCTTCTTTCCAATTATCAAGTATATACATATGATATCTATGTATCCCTATCTACATGTCACATAGTTCATTTAAATTTATTATATAATATCTTTTATATTCATTATACTTATTTTTTTTAAATAAAATTTAATTATCCAATCGCGAAATTTATTTAAGTGTAATTTTATTGTAATAATTTAATTTTTTAATTTAAAATGATTGTGTTTATCTCTATCTATCCATACTTGTTCTACCTACTCATATTTTCATTTATTCGTGTTTATTCGCGTATCCTATCTCTAAGCATATATTCCTACCTACTTATTTCATCAATGTAATAACACCGCGAATATAATACGTTAATGACTGCGTTTTTAGCAGAGAAAGCAGCTTTGCAAATGTTGTAAAATTCTTTAATACGATTCTGGCTTTTGGTTCTTTATAGAATAAATCAATCATATTGAAGAATTTTACAACAGTTGCAAAGTTGCTTTCTCTGCTGAATGTAGCAGCTAATGCCTAACATATTCTATCGCGTACTGATAAATTCAGCGGAACAACCTAATCACGATCACATTAAATAAATAAGCAATAAATAATAAAAATTAAAATAGACTTTCAATCTTTAAAATACAAAAAAAAACAAATAACAGGATTAACGAGAGTCAGTCTTGGATAATCAAGAGCATTTTGTAGATAAAAAAAGAAAAAATAACTACCTAAATACTTTGCGCTTTTATTATCTGCACTGGCTCTCATTAGCTCTGTTGTTTTTTTATTAATTTTTGTATTTTAAATAAAAAATAAGAACTCGCAGTTCGCAATTGCGATTTGCGAGCAAGTTACCCTCCCGAATATAGTCACAGATTTTTATATCTTTATACATATACTTTATAAAAACTTAAATTGATGTTACACATCAAATTACTTCGTATAGATCTCTTCTTTCTTCTGGCCAGATTGAACTCACCTTTCGTTGCTACTGGCCAATATTGTGGCTTCATATGCCAGAAATCGACAACAAAGAGAAATACTCCTTTTTGCTGCCGATTAACATTGTCAGCAATAAGCATAAAATTTTACACTTTTGTATGATATGTAACACGAAGTGTTTTGCGTCGCAAAAAGGACATCGTATTAATGAAAATTAACTAAAATATTAATTAGGTCTCAAATATTAATATGAACAATTAATAATAATAATAATAATAATTCCGTTAATATAGGAAGAAATAAATTTCGCGTTTATTCTCTATTCGCATTTATTCAAAATTAAAAATATAAATATTTGACAAAAAAAACAAATTTTAATTTTAAAAATCTTCAAATTTTAATTTCAAAAGTTTCAAATATTGTGAAACTACATAAAATGTCTTAATATAAATTTCACAAACAATAAAATTATTAATTAAATTATTAATTTAAAAATAAACTGAAAATTATTAAATCGATTAAATTCAGGACCTGACAAAATTCAAGGCCCATGCACGTATTTTTAACGATTCGAACAATTTGTTGCTGAATATCTATTTTTATCATACTTTTGAGATTGAATTACTTAGAGAGTATTAAATTGAACTTGAATGACTTACAATTATAGTATCAAAGTGTTCACATTAACGTATGAATTTATAATAAGTAAACAAAATTTTAGCCTTTAATAATTTCCTTGAGTTAAATAGTTTTACTCCATTGTTTTTAGTTAAATTAACGAGTTATTGAGTAAAAGTAGTGGCAATTTATAAAAATGATTAAAAATAACTCAAACTGGGTATAACAAATGTGATATTGTAAATTTAACAGTAGTGCATACACAATAAAAAAATAAATTCTACAATTAAGAGGTATCCAAGATTAAGTTTAGCCCAATCTGTTATAACTTATCCATTTTAAGGCAACGGATGTTTGAAATGCTATACATACATTTATCCGAATATTTTTATTAAATTGATGCACATATAAATCTAGATTTATAATATATTAATAAAATGACCATACATCCGTTACCTTAATAAAAACATTAATTCATCACTCACCAATCCGATGCGCAACAGCGGAGTTATATCTGCAACGTCGCTACGATGATTCTGTAATAAATAAATTAAAATCCAAATTAAAACAGAGCAGAAAAAATGAATCAATATTTTAAAAAATATTTACTAAATATACAGTTCTCTTGAAAATAATTATATAATATTCAAAATATATAATTTTTATATAAGCATCGAATTTTTTAATTCACCATTCAGTTAGTTTATAAAAATAATTACATTTTCTAAAAAAGATCTTAAAAGTGCATTATAAATGTATATAAAATTTGTAAATAATCCTTTTCCTCTAATTATCATTTTTAAATCATTACAAAATAAAACGACTCAAGAATAAACAGCTGAAAGATACTGATTTTACATAAGCAAAAAATGATATTTACCGCAAGGTTGCTCCGCCGATGCCCGATGCCTCTTCCAGACCTCCTCCTCCTCTCAGAATTGGGTTGACATCCTCTCGCACAGGACACTCACGTGAAACACTCGCGAATAATACATTACAATCACACGCGGACTAATTGTTTAGAAAAGTCTTTCACGTCGAAGTAAAATTCTATCGAATGGGCTTTGTGAAAAGTCCATTAGTCCGATAACTTGAACGGCACTCCCGAAGCAAACGCGCGACGCGATGAACCGGCTGCGGTTCGTTCACTTTCAATTAAATCGACGACGATAGCTTCCCCTTCGTTGGATTTTTACATGAAAAGAATGATTTTGCTCAAGTATCTAAAAATTTACCTAGACATATCGTTTAGATTCGAAAATTTTTAGATTTAAAAAAACCGTTCTTTTTGTGTATATCCTTCGGATTGAATTCTCTCACTACGTCAAGGTCGTATCCATGAGAGGAAAGAATCAAATTGAAAAATATTACATACAGCTATTGTCTGTATTATCGGTTAACTTTTAGAAATGTATATCAAACACGTGTCAATTCATCATCATTGCGAAATAAATTCAGAGCGAATAAAAGGCCGAATCTCTTATACGATGTCTATAAGATATGATTAAAGTCGATGGAATGGGCTAGAAGTAAATAAAAAAGAGAAATATTTCTTTTATTACAAATAGTTCCAAAGTACGCTTAATTTTTTATACAGTATAACGAAAGATGTATGAAAACGAAAAATTAATTAAATTATTAATTACACAAACTATATTAGTTCTGAAAGTAGGAATAGCTTGAATTATATTATTTGCACGAGAGTAACGTTGCTTTTTTATAATTCATATAATACCGTTTGATGCATAATCGAGAGTTATATATACTTAAGCAAGCGAAAAATTTTACGTTAAACAAAAATAATTATCGTCCGTAATTATCGCGAAATTGTAATACAATTCTACTTTTCATCGCGTTTTATTTCAAATGAATGAACCGTACGAAATATCTGTTTCGTGATATATGATTGTTATCTCGATTCTTTTATGAATAATTAATCGTATACTGTGAGTATTCATAAAATATAACGTTTCATATTATACGTAACATTTGTCGCGATGTATTTCAAAAAGAAATGTGAAGAAGAGCGGCACGCGGTAAACAACTACCCGCCTGTACGAGCTGCGATAAGAGAATGACTGCGTGGTAACTTTACACAAACATGACGCGTCACGTCGCGTCGCTCGCCCGTCCTTCATTGCCAAAACAATCCCCAAGGCCACGCGCCGATCATCTAGCTAACTGCCGAAATATTAATGCCTATTTGCAAAATAATCTATTCGTAAAATAATCTATTCGTTACATTACTCGTTTTACATTACTCGTTTTAATATTCTCCGATGAATAGGCTTTTTATATATTGCACGATTTTTTTACTTTTTACATTCATCACGCACACAATTCATCCATGTATTAGATATTTTAAATTGTATTACAATTAGCGATTATTTATAGTTTGTAACAACTTTTTGTTACATGGAATCCGTGCAATGTACGCAATATTTTTAACAAAAGATTAACGTATTGTGGCTTTTTGTTACTTATGTGAATCATTTAATTCTGTCATTCACATCTTATTTTGCATTCTTATTCTCTGGAAAAAGTAATAAATAATTATATTTAAATTATATATCTCTAAATATATATATAAATGCTATTTATATATATTATTCTATTTAGTCCAAATCATTATTTAATTAAAAAAAAATGTTTGTATTTATTTAAAAGATGTATAACTTATTATTAATCTTTATTTAATTTTAAATCATCAAAGAGTAATAAAAATTGAGATATACTATTGGAATGTCAAAAACATTTCACGTGCAATTATGTAAAATAACTTATTTGCTATCTTTGCTTTTCATCAGCACATTAGTTTATATGAAATATTTAAAATTATAAAATAAATATTATACATTCTTCGTTGTATCTCGATGTAATTACGATATCACATCAAATGACTCGTGCCGTTAAAACTAAACTGCCTATTAATCTTTAAAATTTATCTCTTACATTCTTTTCGTTCGACTTACCGTTTCGTGATAATCAATCATTTGAATATACACACGAGCCACGTTTTTCGTCAATTTTTGAAACTTAAAGGTAAGCATAACTTCGTAAAAACATTAAAAAATTTTTTCGCAAAACACGTGTCTGATTTTTTAATGTCTAGAAATCCGCAAAATTTTAAGATTCAGAATCTTCGATTTTTTTTTATTAAAAAGTGCCCGATTTGACGTGGAGTGATCGATATATAGGTCTATTTTTTAGCTGATTTGGACTTGGTTCTTTTCTCCTTTTTTTTTAACAACAAAAAAACAGAAAAAATGAATCATCATAAATTCAGTTAAAAATAACAGGTCTAAGCTTTTTTTGCGGTGTTCAATTTTATTTACAAGATGTATGATTATATTAGGTGTTGGAATTAATTCGTAGCGTTTT